>VZRF01007827.1:0-155474 GCA_013396875.1 Vireo altiloquus | reverse complement strand
CGTGGTGGTGGGAGAGTGAGCTGGGCGTCGAGGGAAGAGACTGAAGAGGGAGAGTCTGCTCGCGAGAGAGCGGAATAACCCCTGAGTGAGGCAGGGATGTGCCATGTGTCCCTTCGCCTCGTCCCGGCCGGCAGTTTTGGGCAGGAAGGTCCTGCCTCTCCCGTGTGGTGATCCCCCCTCGCATCCATGTCGCGCTTCACTGCCCAAAGCCTGGAGGCTCCAGCAGTCCATCAGTGCCCTGAGGCGGCCTTGAGAGCCGTCGGGGTGCCGGGGGCCGCCCCTAGCCGGCGGTGTCCGAGGCTCGGTGGTGCTGCGCAGCCGGGCACCGCCGGGCCGGGATGGCCGCAGGGCTGGAATGGCCGCGGGCCGGCTCACCGATTGTGGCACCCGCTCTGCCATGGCTCCAGCCAAGCCATGAGCTGCTGTCAGGCTCTGCTCACCCAGCTCACCCCTGCCTGCCTTCCCTTCACCAAGGAGGTGGCTGGTTGCAGTTTTGCTCGGGATTGGTCCAGGCTGAGATTGGTCCCGAGCAAAAAAGGCACCTGGAAGGTGCACCCTCTGTACCGGAGCGTCCAAGTGAACACGATTCACGCGGAGGTGCTGAAGGTGACCTTTAGATTCCCTGCTCTGAGTCACAGCCTGGCTGGAGGGAGCTGTGCTGAGCACCATAAAGCAGGGGAGCGCTGGAGCTGCTGCTGTCGGGGTCACTGCCAGCCCCTGTGGTGGCATCGAGCCTGTTTGAGGCCGGGTTTGCCTGAACTCTGGTGATTTGGACCCCATTCCTCTACGTCGCTTCAGATTCAAGACAAGGGAATTCACTGATTAGCAAATGTGCACTCGGTACTTTGAAGATGTGAAGTCTTACAAAAGCACAGCGATTTATTAATTTCTTTTTGGATGATTTTACTGGACAAAAAAAAAAAAGTATAGGTAGTTGGGATTTTTTTTCCCCCTCACATTTCAGTAGCCTTGAGTAGGTTGCAGTTTATGAGGAGACATGAGCAGTTAGTATGTGGCTCGCAGAATATGTGAACAATTTATTTATACTCATCAATTGATGGCCTTTGTGGATTGAAACAATTATATATGATTTTCTTCTTTAATTATTTTTGTCTTTTATCTTTCCTCTGACTTTTTAATATATGCATAAATATTGTTATGTCCATACCTTAGAAATGGATGTGGACTGCTACCTTATTTCCAATTAATTCATTATAATTTTCACCTAGATTTCCTCAACAGCCTTTTTTCATTATCCCTTTTTTATTTTTCCACATGTGTGTGCATGGGAATAAAGCCATCAACTTCTAGGAAAGTTCTGCTGTGGTGTGTGATATCTTTTCTAGTAACTGGAGATGAGAACATTAATAAAATAACTTTCATTGCCAAAAAACATCGAACCAACAAACAAAAAACAAACCCCCCACAAACAGGAAATGGGAAACAGTACACTCAGAAACATTACTGTGTATGAGCAGTGACTCTGTTTAGGTAAAAAGACTTGTTAAAACGCCAGATCTATTGCTTTGTCTTCTACAGTTGAGAAAGTCATGGAAAGCTTTGGAAGGACTGCACAAATCTTTGTGATGTTTTGTCTGACACTTACCTTGGGCTCTTTCATCAACATTTACTTTTCTTTCTCTGATCTCGTCTGTCCCTGAAATGACATGTATCAAGAAGCCTCAAGACAAATGAAAATCTGAAATTACTAGTAGTTACTGTAAATTTATTATTATGTTGTTTCACTGGAAAAACTTGAGGACTAAGATGTGCTGATAGTAAAAGTGAGCCCCAATATAAACCAGTTGTGTAGCAAGTATATTAAGGCATTGTAAGAACTCGTTATCTGGAAAAATGGAAAAATATGTGTAAAAAAGTATATAAAAGTCAGAAGGATGCTTTTGCTCATACAGTGGTAAGAGCCTAAGTGGACCAAGTGGTGTTCAGTGTGGCTTAGCCGCGAGCCTGGGAAAGCCCTGCGCTGAGAGCTTGGATGTACATACCTGGGCATAATACACAGGAAGGTTACTGATGGTCAGGGCTACTGTCCATCTTCCCATTTGTTGTCATTGATTCATTAAGAAATGCTGTGTGAAGCAAATGTCTCTGGCCACACACAAAACCTCTATATGGCCAGATAAACATCTAAGCATTGGTTACAAAAGCTGCCAGATTTAGAGCAGCAGATTTATTCCTGAACGTTCAGTAAACTTGCTAGGGAGTTGTGCTGCTCCCTGTTGTGTAGTTGCTGAGGGTGTGTAATCTAAACTAATTCTCTTGCCAATCTTACCCTCATTCGGGTGAGACAGGCTTAGGGACTTGCCCAGAGTCACGTATGGAAACTGAAGCAGATTTCCCCAGTAATTTGATTGTAACAGTCTGAGGTAGCAATTGCTTTTCCACGAGTTCTTGCAGAATGCATCAACATTATCCATTAAGATGAGAATATAGTGCAGAGTCACAAAGGCCTTCGGATGTCACAAAGGCCTGCAAAGAATACAGATGTTCTTGTGACATAAAAACTCAATTACCAGCCACAATACCAAGTGCTTGTATAATGTTTCACATGACCAAGACATTGAAAAACTTGAGTTATTTCATTTACACAGAAGTCTCTAGCTGATCTTACCTGTGCATCCGGAAGCACTTTAAGGAGTACCTAGCAATCAGAGGACTATTTCTATTTAATTAAAAGTAATTTTGAAGCCATATGATTCATAAGGAAAATAGTCTGATAATAGAAAGTACTGTGGCTGCTAAAAACAGATAATACTGAATTTATCTAGTAGTAAAGGTGGCTGAATGCTCCACCCTTAAGTGTTCCTAGATATATCAGAAGCCATCTTTCAAAAGGTGGTAAAAAGAAAAAGAGAAATATACACAAATGCTTTTTGTGTATATTTCTTCAAAAGTGGTTGGTCAGACCAGTGTTTGTGTACTAGTTTTCTCCCTCAGCTTCCTTTGTAGTTGCTCAGGGGGCATTGGAGGATTTTCATTAAAACCAGAAGGCCTAGAAACATATTTTCTAGATTTGACAGAAGCTCATAGCACTTTCTCAGGAAAACATCCTGTTTGCAACAGATTTTCAAACCCTCTATATGGCTAGATAAACATCTAAGCATTGGTTATCTTACCATCGTATTCTAAAGCAAAACAAAACAAAAATAACTTCAAAAAGTTGCAGGTAAGACCACAAAGTGACATGCTTCACATAGAGGCTGTGTACCTAGAATCACAGATCAGTTAGATTGGAGGAGACCTCTGAGGTTGTCGAGTCCTACCTGTGACCAAACATCACCCTGTCAACCCGACCATGGCACTTTAACACTTCCAGGGATGGTGACTCGACTACCTCCTGAGCAGTCCATTCCAATACTTAATCACCTTTCCATGAAGAATTTTTTCCTAATGTCCAAACTAAACCTCGCCTGGTGTAGCTTAAGACTATGTTTTCTTATCAGCAGTTGCCTGGGAGAAAAGGCTAACCTCTACGTGGCTACAACCTCCCTTCAGGTAGTTGTAGAGAGCCATAAGGTCTTCTCCAAGCCTCCTTTTCTCTAGGCTAAATAGCCCCAGCTCCCTCAGCCACTTGTCCTAGACATGTGCATCAGACCCTTCACCATCTCCATTGCCCTTACCTGGATCTGCTCCAGCCCCTCAAGGTCCTTCCTGAACTGAGGAGCCCAGAACTGAATACAGCACTCAAGGCGAGGCCTTACCAGTGCCGAGTACGGGGGGACATTCACTGCCCTGGTCCTTCTGCCCACTGTTCTGGTACATACCAGGAGGCCATTGGCCTTCTTGACCACCTAGACACACTCTGGCTCGTGTTCAGCTGCTGTTGACCAACACTTCCAGATCCTTTTCCTCTTTCCAGCCACTCTTCCCCAGCCTGTAGCACTGCAGGTGTTGTTGTGACCCAAGTCCAGGACCTGGCATGGGGCCTTGCAGAAAGAACTTCCTGCTGTGTGTCCTGGCTCATGGATCCAGCCTGTCCAGGTCCCTCTGCAGAGTCTTTCTACCCTCCAGCAGATCGACACTCTCACCCAACTTGGTGTCATCTGCAAATTTGCTAATGGCAGACTAGGTATTCTCTAACCCAACTCTCCTTGATCCTGGGAAAGTCTTCCAACATTCTATTTACCTGGTCTCATGGGTATGAGAGCAATGACAAACTTGGTTTTTGTTAGAATAATTTGTTAACTTCTGAAAATAAGTTAACAAAAGTACTTCAATACAGTTGCTGCTTTTCTACTTCTTGGGTTTTGTTTTGTTTTTTTTTTTTAAATTATGGTGAATGTAATATGCATTCAGCACACCGAGAAGCTGATCTGTATTACCATGCTGCAAATAAACAGTTAATTGTCATCTACCAGGAATTCTGAGGGTATCTGTGATGCAAATTTTTGCTGTGTCCTTCAGCCTCAACAAATATGTCAGATCTCTTGCAGGGTTAGATGTCTTTATAAATAATCTCATCACGGGCCTTCAGTTTTTCTTTGAAAGGCAAGGGTTTGAGCCTCTTCGGTCAATACCCACCCCACTGTCTGTTAAAGGCAGGGAAGAACTCTTTGGAAAATTAATTTGGTAAAGCCTAGGACAGTTGTATTTTGCAGTTTATAAGCATGGAGACAACTACACTGAAGGGCAGTTTCCTGCTTCTCTTGACCCGCTGCAGGTAATAGGCAGGTGGGAAGAGGACTGGTGAGGTCTCACAGCTTCATCAATAAGATTTTTGCCTCACAGTGGTCCATGGGAAAGCCACAATGCCACTTCATCAGGAAGACTTGTTCTTAATTAGTTTAATTCTCCGAAAAGCTTTGTTTAGCTAAAATCTTTTTAACGCCAAAGCAGGAAAAGTTGGTCAGTGAACACTGGAAGATCTTAGAGGTTGTTCATGTGGCTTGTAAAATGTTATATAGTTTGTTCCCCATTCTTACCCAGTTCTTTTTCTACCTGTACCCCTCTGCTTTGTCATCATACATTCGATCATTTAGTTGTTTGAAGCATTACGATATTTTATTTTTATACTTGCTAAATATTTTAAGGTTTTTTGGAGCAGTTAGCCAATTGTGCATTTTTATGCAAGCTCACTTTTCTGACTTTTTTTGAAACTTTAGCTCAAAATGTTTCTCTGGTTGCAAAGCTTTTTAAACTATTTAAACTGTATACTAAATAATGAAATATTTTACCAGATAATTCACTGAGACAAGTGTGAAATGTGCAGTTGGGAAGGTAAAATTATAACCAGTCACATAAACCTGTCCTCATTAGCTCCTTTCAAACATCTCCAAATGTTACCAATAGAGAAAGACATCTTTGGGGAGGGGCTTGAAACCTGAATTCTTTAGTTTTCAATTGGAATCTGCTTTATGTTTGAGAGGAAGGCTTTAATTTCCTGCATCTGAGAGTCATTTTCAAATGCAAGCTAACAGGAAGATTAGCCTTTAAGGACTCTTAGTGACTGGCCAGAATGGTGTTGGTGACTAGAACATAAAAGAGAAAAAAAGAAAAAATATGAACTTAAAGAGAGCAAATAAGGGGATGCATCAAACTGTACTCTCAGCTGGTGTCAATTGAGATGGCTTCCTTCCACTGGGACTGTGCCAGATGAGACCAGTAACAGATCTGTCCTTCATGATTCCAGCTGTAGTCCTGGGCCACAACTTAAAAGTAGTTTTCTGGATTGTTTATTTGGTTCTTACTTTATATGCAACGTATAGACCCTTTACTGATAACCTGTGGGACATTCTTCAAAGGTTTCCTGTAAAGACTGTTAACAGCAAAGGAAAAGCTTAACACTTATTGCAGTAATGAAGGTATCTTCAGACACGTTAAAGGCTTTTATGGAGTTTTGATGGCTTTGTTATTATTACTCATCCCTGCTTTAGTAAATTTGCAGGTCTAAGTTTTGTTTATTTATGTCAAAAATTAGCGATGTATCTCTGGCTGTAAGCAGAAATATATGAAGGGCTATGCCATGATCTTTGGATGTCTTACCATTTCTTCCTTTTCTGCATGTCTTTCATAATATCCCAAGAGAGAGCTGGCTATGTCCTTTATGCCACTTGAACTAATCCCCATGGGCTTCTGTGAAACTCTCCTGCTGTTTCCTTGCCAAATCATGGATCCCCAAGCCCTGAAAAAGATGTTTGCCTCCTGGTAAAACAAATGGTTGTCAGAGATGAGAAACCAGACTCAACAGAGCCAGGTTTGCATTTGTTTCAGTAACTTTTGTGATCTATTCATATGTTTGATATATTTATGTTTTTCCAGGCAAATGCAATGGGTTTTTATATCAACCATGGCTTGTAAGTCAGAAAATTGCTTTGAAGTGAGTCATGATCAATAGGAGGCTAAAGGAAGTGTCTCACTGTGATCATTGTACATAATTATTGTAAAATGGTTTGACAGGTTACAGAATGTATGTGGCAAACTAAGGTGAAGTTGAAAAAAAGACAGTACAAGACAGGAGACAGGACAGCATGTTAGTCTTGTAGCAACCCCAAAGAGGGTATGACAGAGAAGAAAAGGTTACATGGAGTTTTGACTGAATGATATTATAAAACACCATTAAAAAACTAGTTTAAAATTGCTCACTTATTTTCCCTTTGCTTTTAACAAAATTAATTATTTTATAACATAATTTCTGTTTAGGTAATTTGAAATGTCAGTGCAGAAGAAGCAGTTAAAATCAGAATGTCCTAGTACCCCTTAATTAAAAGAGTTTAAAAGCATCGCTGTTTGACTTACAGCTGAGAAAACTGAAAAACCTATATTTAGTGCTGTTTACCCTGTTATACTTTTTGGATGTTAATTTCTCTTTTGATCATCATATAGGAGAGACTTCCTTGTTTTATTGTTAACTGAAACATGCAAAACTGTAATCCTGCTTTGGTAGTGCAAAGCTGTGTTCATGTGATCAGACATCACATGTTAAATGTTTTTTCATCAGTAATCTAATATTTATGAGCTATTATGGTATTGAGGTTTTCTGGTAATGCAGGTATTTGTTTTCCAGTGACATAATTTCACTGCTAAAAACAATTTCTATTTAATAGAACTGAAATGTTCTTGATATCTACAAATGTTATTCTGTCAAAGTTTAGAATAGATGGACCACATTAGCAAAGGAATAGAGAAATGCACATTATTTCAGAAGAGATGAAATTTATATTAAAGAATGAAAATAATTGTGAAAACTTAAGATGTCTTGTTTCTATTTTGAAATTATCCAAGTCTTCTAGCAACACTTTACATTGCATCAGTTCCAGAGTGCTAAATATGTTACATTTTGGCAAGACCATTGCCTCAAACATACTAGTACTGTGCTGAGATTCCTGCTCCTTTGACTTATATTCCGGGTGCAGGCAGCTAGATCAGCATTAATCAGTGCAGAAAATCACATTTGTGTGCCAGGGTTTCAGACTGCTGGTAAAGGCTTATTCTTGGCAGGCCAGCAGGACAGATACAAGGTTGGAAGGCATCATCCTTGCATTGTGTCATGGTGTTGAGGACTCAGTTTTTGCCTCCTCTGAAAAAAATATTACCGAAATGTTTATTTTCTAAGCAATTAAAAAAAGACCATGCTTTGGTAGTTTAATGTACTTACAAGTAACTGCAAAGTGAATATAGGTAAACATCAGGGGGAGAAGAGTGCTGTATTGATGGAGAAGCATGTGTCTGTGTATGTGCTGATGTACACACGTCTGTGTGTGTGTGTGCATGTGCACAGGTGTGGTTTTATACTCCAACTTACCCTACAGTAAATTTTAAAACGGTTTATATTTTTCAGAAATTTTAAAAAAAAGTTGAAGCCTTGTCTATAATATTTTTCTTTTTTAAAGGATGATCTCAGTATTATGTTAGTTATCTGCTTTTACAGAGGATTTAGGATGGGGCAGCAGAGCATGAAGACCATCCCCCGTTCACCTAGATTGAACTAGGGTGATAAATCTGTGAAGCACATTTCACTGTTGATAGCTCCAGTACCAAAAGATATATAAACCGTATTTGCTTGACCCACTGCTCAGGATAGTAAGTTTCCCCCCTTCACAAGGCTAATAACCAGGGCTCAGCATAATTTTGAAACTTCTGTAGTGTATCATTCTGACACTTTACCAATGCCAGCCAGGTGACTGCATCCTGTTCTAGCATGCTGTGTGGGTGCACCATGTGTAAACAGGGAGAATATTTGTCTTAAGCTGTTAAAATAAATATTTAATATCATTCTCTGTCTATTTTCTTTTTCTTATTAATACTATACTCACCTTTCAGGCCTATGACTTTGTTGAACAGCGTGCAGAAGGGTTGGACTCATGGTAGATGATCATAATTCTAACGTAGGATGAAATGCAGGATGAAAGCATTCTAGTTTTAGTTTAACCTTTGCAGCTGTAGCAGATCATGCTCAAGGTCATGTTAACTTTTATGTTAACTTTCATTTTTCCACACTTGTAAAATGGGGTAGTGATGGTTGGCACCTCTGTGAAGTGTTTTGAGAACTTCAGGAAAATCACATGTTGGTAACTAAGCCAGTGAAAAATAACTAGATTTTTGTTTTGAAGTATGTTTCTACTGATATAATGGGGGGACAATACTCTGCAGTGAAGGTGGAATTGCCCTGTGATGAAGTAAGTAAGGCTAAATGTTGGAATGATATAGAGGAATTAATTTCACCTTAAGGGATGACTACAGTGCAGAGATGTACATCTGTAGTAGTCATTACAGGCTGCCTTTCTAGTCAGTGGAGAACACTTGCCACAATCCATTTGACTTTCTTTAGATGTCTGCTTGAGGGTGAGATGAATAATGCCTTATGAATAATGCTCATTATGTAATTTAATTTTATGTCCTACTATAGAGGTATCTCCAGCTGCTCTGTATTGGTTGTGGTTGCTTTTGTTTGGCTAAAGCACCACTTTCATAAGCTTTCCTTCAGACTAATTTGTACAAGTAACCTAATATTTGTAGTGATGATACTACTTCTTTCCCTTTCCTCCCCACCCATATCTTGCATTAACCTTCAAAAGTAGTTAATGAAGCATATAAATAGCAGCTGAAACTGCTTCTTGCAGAGTATCATCATGTTTGACAATAAGTGCTGAGTGTTGGTCAGCAACTGCTGTTAAAAATGAAAGCTGCATTTGGCACAGTGAAATGCTGAGGTGGTGATCAGTATTTTGACAAACAGCTGAGTCTGCCCTGGCCAGCTATCGGGATGGTTGCATACCCATTTTGCTGTGTTATTTTGATAGCATTACTTTTGGATTTGAACTAAGGTCATGATAATTATAGAGAGAGATGTGTCACTGCTTAACAAGGTTATAAAAATGTCTGTTCAGTTTCTGCAGATCCTTCTGAGATGCAATGACGTTTCTTCTTGGTCTGTGAATTGTGCCATTGCAGATATTTGCTTGGTGGTTGTAATATGGATACAAGGCTTTTCAACATATTTACAAAAATACATGTTTCTTCCTCTTTGGAACTGGAGTATTATTACATACAGAGAGTAACTACTTATTAAGACTGTGTTATTTGTGCAAGCTTGTTCTCATGAAATTAACATAAAGAGAGTTCTCATATGCACGTAAGTGCTAGCATTTTTTCCTGGAGATGGCTTAGGAATCTGAGTTAAAAGTAAAGGTGGATAATGAAACGTGATGTATGTGTACATTCCATGTCCCATTATGCTGATAGCCCAGTATCTGTCATTTTGGAGATGACATGAAAAGATAATGAGTAAGCCTTTGTGCATATCCTGTGGCTCAGAGAAGGAAAAAAGCTCTTCTGAGGCTTGCATGTCATTAGCAGTGAATATTGGAAAATCCCCTTCTGCTTGTCTTGCCTTGTGAGATGTGAGACTTGAAAGAACTTTCGCTTCTTTTCCTGGTTTGAAAACATATTTAACCTCTGAGAAAGGAAGCCAGGAAAGGCGTTGAATAACTTGATTTACCATCTCTTGAAATACCTCCTTTACTAGTTCTGTGCCAGAATCTGAAGTGCTGTAGTGACAGCAGCCAAAAGGGAGTGTGGATTTGGATAGAGATAAAGGGAAAGATTAAAAAAAGAAGTCTAAACCTATATTTAATTCAATGGTCTTGTTATCTGAAGCTGGCCACTTCCAGGATCTCTGCAAACCTTTTCTTTAGTGAATGAATTTAGCCCTGTGCTATAATGACAAATACTTCTGGGAAATACTTGTGGTGCGTTAATGCTACAGTGAAAAAGTACAACAGATATAAAAGGTATGACTTTTTACATCTGTGGTGCATGTGGATTATGGAGGTATAGATGACCCAAGAGAGTGTCTGAGTTGTGGAAAAGCAGGTTTTGGAGTGACATTGCAGGAATAGCTGCTGCTGAGAATATGCAGGACTCGGGGGGCGGGGGTGCACACTGTTTATCAGTGAAACATCCAATTTTTCTTTAGTTCAGGAAAAAAATGGGATTTATTAATGTTTCTGATGGATTTATTATAAAATATTGGTACTTGCACATGATTCTAAAATTTTAATTCATATCTTTGTAGCTGACTTTTAGCTGGTTGAATTTGGTAAACTTCTACTGACTTAAACCAGCTAAGAACCTTTTTCACAATCATCACAGTATTATTTCCTTGAACTATCTCCTGTACTATAAGCTCTCTGGGACAGAGAGCTCCAAAGTTCTAAGAAAAATGGTTTCAGGTCTCTTTGGAAGTAGATGTTTTCCCCTGTGCAGAAGTGTTCAGCAGCATACATCCTAATTTGAGGATGTCTAGCAGTGAGGCATTGCAGAACTGAATTGAGCAGTACCTAGGTCACCCTTGTGATTACATGTTGCCTTTGGAGGTTTTGGTCGAGCTGTATGCTTCCTAAAATTCTACTTTAATTTGACATCCTCCTTTTCTCCCATCACAGAAATATCTGCTCGGTGATTAAAGGCTCATAAAGCAAACATGTAAGGCTATATTGTAAGGTCACTTTTTCAGACATGATCTTTTTATTTTTGCCATTAGAGCCTCATGCAGGGTACACAAGGGAGTACATCCTCACTTCTAGCTGTTTTCTGGAGTCACTTCAAAGCTGCAGCTGAGCCAAGCAGACAAAGATGGACAGAGAATCCTTGGCAGAGTCAGCAAGTTTTGAGCAGCCAACAGGAGTGTGCATAATGACAATTTTGGAGAAAGGTGCCACACATAACATCACAGCAGTTACATCAAGATGCCTCAGCTGGTTTTTTTTAATCAAAGTGGGAAGCGAGGCGTGGCAAAACTGAAGACTTTGGAATGGTGTGAGGTCTTGAGAACAGAATATGAGTAAGTCTGAAGGCAGAGAGGCTTGGCATAAGAAGCTTTTCAGTGGCTGACTTACTTTAATTAGGAGCAATGGATTTAAAGTTCAGCATGCCGATGGAAAATAATTCTCTTGCAAAGCCATTAGTGAGAATCTGAGTCCTTTACTTTTGTTGTTATTTAATTCCACTGGTGTATGAGGTTGTCATCAGAAGAATGTTTGTTGCTTGTTTGTTCAGGTCAGGAAGCTGTTAATGAAATATGTAGTCACATTGTAATTATGTCATCAGATACACTGCTACAAAACTCTCCTTAGTGAAGAGGAATTTCCTTGCACCTGATGATAACATTTTTCAAAATAAAATATGTCAGAGCTTAGAAGATTATCTTGGCAGAGCATCATACCATTAAAGCAAGATTGAATATATCCTGTCCAAATCTCTTGCTTCTTGTAATGGTGCCTGAGGCTACAGTCCTCCAGATGTTGATACTACCAGCACTTACATTTTGAATGAAAAAACCCTCTTGTTACTACAGACACTTCACAGTAGAAATTCTGCACTTTTTTCAGAACGGTTTGTGTGATGCAATGCAAAATATTGTGATGGGGGAAAAAAAAAAGCAGATTTTTCTCCCCTTCAAAATAATTTGCCTTTAGCAATTAGAATGAGAAAGGATGGGACAGGAGCTATTTAGTGCTCCTTGCTTCCCAGTCTGGGTTAAGGTTGCAGTTTTCCCATAAATTGCCTTAGTCTCAGGAAGCAGAAGGTGCTGCAGTGAAAGGGCAGGCAAAACCTTCCTTGCACTAACACTGGCCAGACATCATCAGCATTAAACTTAATGAGCCTTATTTACACTGAGTCAGCTCACACTGCTGTAGCCTTAAAGGGACTCTAAAACAAGTGAGAATGGGAATAATTTCCTCTAAGTTTTGGTAATTGACACAACTGCTCCCTCAGGGTTCAAGAGATGGTGGTAAGACAGCTCCATTTTCTTAGTTTTGTTGGGTACCAAAGGCAGCTTGCAGCTTTCTTGCTGTGGTCCTACAGTTTCACACAATTTTGTGAATGAAAGGCAGGACCAAGTGATCAAAGGATGACAAAGGGATGAGCTAATAGGATACTGAAAAGAAAAATACATCTTTCTTGGTGTATCTTATTAGTAAAGCCATATAAAGTTGAGCAAGATTGGGCAGGCTTCAATTGGAATTATATTATTTTTTCAAGAAATCTGTATCACCACCAGTGCATCCGAAGATTGCTTTGTCCTGCTCTCGTTTACGAGTTTAGCTATTTTATGTGCTTAATGTTTTTCTGGGTTAGTAGCTGAGGCTTGAATCTGGGAAAAAGATCCATGATGGAGATGCATAGACTAATTTTCCAGTCTGTTTCACTATAGCTGTCCTGTACGCTCTGAATGGGAGTTTACAGCTGTCAGCCTGAAGAAGAAGGGTGTGGCTTGGAGGATTGCTGATACTTTCAGGATCAGATGTTCAGCCCACCACCCTCCAACAAACAGATCTTGGTCAGACCATTAGTAGCAGTTCCAAGGAAAGTCATGAATACACTACCAAGCTGAACGTGAATACATTACCTTTGTCATGTATATGTTATTTTGTGGTAGCGAGATATATTTGAGAAGAAATAACAGTGAGAAGTAACACCCTGAGTCTTCCATACAAGTGATTTATAAAGGTGAATTATTTTCCCAACTGCTGCTTTCCCCTACACAGCAGCCTTGCATGGGAACACCTTATTAGAAAAAAAAAATTGGGATTGTAATGTGTGTGGGATTCATTTACAGGTTATACTTATTCAAAATGAGAGGGATCAATCTTCAAAAACTCACTTTACATCATGACTTTATATAATGGCAGAAATACTATCGCATATGGTATATGCAGCAAATGCACACAAATACATGGGCTTCAGAATGTCATGTGCTCTTTGTTTTGTGCTTGCACTTCAAATAATTTCTGTTCAACCACGATATCCTTTGGCATGGATGGATGCTTGTTTGTAGAACAAGTAACATAATTCCTGAGTTAGAAAGGTCATAGATGGGGCAATGGGACTGGGGACCCAAAGCTGGAAAATGTATTAACATAGTTTAATCAGTCATACTAAATTCCACTGTGGCATATTTCTTCAACAAATTAGTTAAAAGGATTCTGTGTTCTGTCACTGGAAAAGAAAACACTTATCTTTATTCAAAAAAGATTTTTTTCCTTTAATTATTGTGTCTGAAAGTTTTTGGGGCTTTTTGTTTGTTGGGGTTGGGTTTTTTTTTTGCATTTTTATGAGTGCTAGTTAAAGTTCATGCTCAATGTTCAAACCTTATATTAGGATATTAGGCTTTCCTGTAAGTTTTGCCAGAGCTTTGTTGTGTAGCCTTGATCAAATTACTCCTTCCTTCTGTCTCTCTTTCACTGTGTTCAGGTGATTCTCCAGTGCTGTCCTAAACGTCAATGTGTCTGTAAAATGCATAGTGGAATGTGATGTTATTATCAGATGGAATTTCTAAGAAGTAGTAATTATTTGGAATTTGGCTAATTTGTCTTATCCAGCATGTTCTCTGGTGAGGAGCCATTACTTCAAATAGTGAAAGAATGTGCATGCAAACCATGGGTGAGGCAGTGTGGGTTCTGGCAGAAAAATATCCTTAGGTGAGCAATCCCAAGCAAAGGAGTGCAAATGTGAAAGGATATCAGTGAGATTCATCTGAATAATGACTGTGGTTGTTTCATTTCTAGGATAACCATGTGAGTTGTGCAACATTAACTAACTCTTGAATAGTTTGAAGCTGCAGTTAGAAAACAATTTAGAACTGCTTTATTGTGGCCATTCTTATCCATCGTATACAACTGGGACCCTGCCTCCTTGGTCCCTTGAGAGGAAGGGTAAGAATGGCACTTCAGGAGGGAATACACTTCCATTACTCTGTGGTGACTCTGCAGTCATTAACAACAGCACTCTTGTTGAGTTGCACTCTCAGTACATTCAAATTGAAATTCCTCCTCTATTAGAGTGCTACCTCTTTTTCACAAGTACCTCGTAGAGTTTTATAGCTTATAAACTTCATAATGGTGGCATCCCACACTGAAATACAACTGTAGTACAATACAGTGGGCTGAAGAACTCATCTATGGCTGCTTTTTTCTTAAATAGATATGCCTAATGGAGTTTTAAAAGTTACAGAAGTAATTCACAAAATTCAGTAATTAGTGATATGGTAAAAATAGAATTCCTCTAAATCACTTTAAAAATTGGCCTGTTTCCATCTACACCATTTAAATAGGTATTAATTTAAAGCCAGCTGCTTCTTGCCTTTTGCATTTTAGTATTACTCTGTTAGCTTTTTGTTCTTCCTCCTGAGGATTAAATCTGTGTCCTGCAGGCTTATCAGCCCTGACTTTTTGAATGTGACAATGCTCACTGTGATCTCCTAACTCATCAATCAAGTGGGACCATAGCCTACAAAAGGGTTTTACAGAGCCTCTTTCTTGAATAGCGCACAGTATTTCCATACTAAGGGCATACTATGCCATAAAATAATGTTTATGTTGCTTTAGGCTTAATACCATACCATTTATGAGCACAAGTGCTGAAGCAATTTGGAAAGAGATGTTAACTTCATATCCTACTAGGGAAATAGTTTTATTACTATGTATGCAAAGCAACAGGAAAGCAAAGCTTTTCTTTTATATTTTATTAGCTATCATTATCATGTTTTGGGGCCTTTTTTTGTATCAGTATTTGCAGACATATAGAACTCTTTCTTTATGAGCAAACTAAGAAGTTGAGAAATTAATAATGTAGCTTCTGAATCTTTTAAAAAAGCACTTGCTTTAGAAAAATGCACTTGCTTTAGAAAACAAAGAATTGCTTCAGCAATGAGGCTTATAAATGTCAGATGTAGGAAAGTAACATTGTGCTTTGGCATTGGAAAGTGGGATGGAGATGAAAGCAGTTACCCTAAATGCTATGCAAAGGAATATCACTATTGCTAGTGCCAGCCATTTAAATATGAATCAAGTCCTAACGTAGTCCCTGAGATATCCTAAAATCATTAAAATACACTTGAGTTTACTTTTTGTTTGCCCACTGATTTCATTCTTTGGGTTTGCTTTCTGAGTTTTTTGTCACAATTGGGAGACTGAGAATTAAGATTTTTCAAGTAGTGACAAGTAGTCAGAAGCACGAATTTTAATCAGGTTATAAAGTACTATAAAATTCCATAAAGCTGTGAAAGTTTGTAATACTATGATAAGCAAAGTTCTGAGATACAACATTTTCAATCTCTGAAATGGCTTTTGAATGGGTTTGGGAACTGAAATTCTACACTGAAAAAATTCAGGTACAATGAAATTTCTTGTTTTGGTAAGGTTTCCAGCTGCATTTATTTTTTCATGCATATTTTGGGGTTTTTTCCTACTATAGATGACATCTCAAAAAACATTGATAAAAATACTGAGAAGTTACTTACTAAATAAGCTTGACCATGTTCAGTCCATTTTCTGTGGAAATTCTAACAGAATGGAATTTCCTATGGAAATAATGTTGTCCTTCTTGAGAGAGTTTACTGTGTAAGACTATATTTGCTAACCCCCAAAGTATTAATTACATCCAGGAAATGGAATCCTAGAATATAGATTGCCTTGTATTAAAAAAAAGTCTATGACTTTACCTGTTATTCTGTAGGAATGAGAACGTTATTCTGTAGGAGCTGGTCTGGAGAGCCATGCAGATCCCTTGCTCATTGCAAATGAGTTTTGAAAGTGGAGTCTAAATGAAAGCAGCTAATGATGATACAGATGTGGCACAAGCATTTCCACATCTCAATTACTACTTCTAAACTTTTAGATGCCCATGATCATTAAAAAAAAAAAAAAAGAAAAAAAAAAGAAAAGAAAAACCAACTCAAAAAACACCCAAACCAGCCAACCAACCAACCAACCAACAAAACCACAAAAAACTCCTAGGATGACTGGTTTTATGATGAGAAATGAAATGACTGAGATAACTCATAATAATCGGAAAAAATATTAGCTTGTCCAATCTGAGGTGTTAGCAAGCATTACTCATGCTGCAGGTTTAATGCTTAATTGAATGTGTAAGTTTTCATTAAAGCCCCTCTATCTTTGCTAAAAACTTTTGAAATGTTTTTCACTGAAATTAAATGCTTTTTATCATCATACCTCTTGTCTTCCTGAGGTTCAGTCTTCTGCTCTTTACCTAGCAATGGATTTTATTTAAGTGCTGATAGTAATGAGGAAGTCAAATGTTAGTAGAGGAAAGGTTACAGCTGTTCTTTATCCACTTGTTGCTGACACAATTTGTTCAATTGATATTGCATGAAAAATTCTGACACAAGCAGAAAAAGATGTGATACTATCAATTAGAGAGATTTCCCTACCATTATGGTTGGGAATGTCATTCCAGAGGAGACCAGAAGCCTTTTGCATATGGAGCATAACATTTCTTCTCAGTAAGATTTTATGGTGGGCCAAATTAAGCTGGAAAGAGATAAAAAATGAGAACTATCTGCTTCCTGTGCATTTGTAGTAGACCATGAAGGTATGTTCTGGATCTTGGTATGGATCCAGCAAATGCCAGTCTGCTCTCCTAGCCTCAAGTAGATGAACATTCACAGGGTTTGGCAAGCTTCCGAACGAGCTTGTTCAGGAGGGAGAGATCTGCTATGTTCTTGGTTGGTTTGAAATCATGAAGTGTTGCAAACAGTCAACCTTCTTCATTGCTAGTCAAACTAGTTTTGGCTTGAAAGACAACACAAATTTCTTTCTTTGAAATCCATATTTGTAATTTCTGTAGAAAAGGCCTTCTGTTCATTATTCTTTCACGAATCAGTAATAACATGACTAAATATGGATGGTTTGGGCTGATCTCTAAGTTTAATTTGCAAAAGCAAGTAACCTCGCCATGAAGTGTGAACTGAAGTGGGGCCACGTGGAATTACCTTTGGAGTGCCCTTGGTCCAGAATCTATTATTCTGCTGGCATGCACATCTTTTATTTGTAGTTATTTTGGTTCCTCCAAGTGATAAACTATGTCAGTGTCAGTGTTGAATGATAATTAGGATTTGATCTCTTGTTATGCCCAACAATCCATCTTAAAGGAATATCAAATTTGCAAGGAAACCTCACATTTCAAAATAACTGTGCAATCTGAGTTCAGCTGTTGCCTGTTTATGTCATGGTCTAGCTTGATGGCAACACATCCAGTTTTTACTCTAGAGTTCCAGGTTTACCCAGAGCAAAGGATGTCCTCCTCCAGAATCATTCCGAATAACATTTTACACTTTATAAACTGATTAGAAAGTCAAAGAGGCAGAATGTTGCTGGAAGAGAAAGAAAAGATCTCAAGATCAAGTAAATAAGAAAATGGCCAATAAAAAATTAATTTTATACCAGTCCTCCTCCTGTTTAGCAAGTCACTTTTAAACAGGTTTTCAAAGTTAGGGAGGAATTTCATGTTCTTTATTTTCAAGTAGCCCAAATGTTTTTGGGCCTATACTTAAAAAAATGCTGAGCACTACAGATCTAATTGGGCTCTGTACTTGTACTAGGTAAATTATTATAAAAAAGGGGCTGCATAGGTAACAAATTGGACATCGAGAATTAATGGTGTTTTTATTGTTTTGTCATTCTTCCATAGAAAGAGGGAATGATAATTCTTGTTCACAGAAGGGGTGTGAGATAAATTCACTACCATTTGTAAAATTCTGACATGCCATTATGATATTGAAACTAAGGAGGAGCCCATAATAACTCCGTGTTTAAATGGCCTGCATATTAAATATGAGCCAGGGAAACTCAGTTGTGTGCCATATGGAAGACAGCAGAGGAACAAATATTCAATTACCTATGGGAATGTAATCAGTGCCTTGAGTGGTTTTGGTCATATCCTAAAGCATTTACTGTAAGATGAGTGCATACACCAAAACATGCTGTCTGTATCTTTTGCCTGTGTTTTGATTTTACAGATGCTTAGCTGAGCACATGCTTAAGCTTATTATTAAGCATAATATAACTTTAAATACAAATTTATTCATACTACAATCAATCTAAGAACAGATTCATGATCTTAAATAAATAAATTCTGCATTACTGGATCATTGGACTGGAGGTAAATGTCTAAACAGTTTCCTATTTCTAGTTAGCTGTAAGTATTTTATAGTGCCTGTTGATCACCATGTTGCCAGGAGATGAGCAGAGAGAAGCAACTGATTAACAGCTGGTTGCATCTGGTCACAGCCAGGAAAGCACAGCAATAGAATAAACAATTCAGTTTTCAACAGCTGCATTTGCAGTTACAGTCTACTGAATCAAGTAAGTGCAGTTTTTCAAGTATAATTTGTGAGTTAGAAACATAGGTTATCTTTAGAAACATATAGAAGTAATGAGAAAAAACCTTATCTTATTTTATAAATTTTTTCTTTTTTTACTATTGTTATTTTTAATTCCTGTCTTTGTTTTAAACAGTGAAAACATCTACTAATAAACAACATGCTTAAGCATCTTAATTGTCTTCTGTGTTTTGCACCCTGATGTTCATTTCTGCATTTCAGCCTCCAGAGATTCTATGCTCTCCTCTTTCACTTCTGGGAACACTTGAGTACTGTTAGATATTTCCTGATAAACACCAAGGACCTTGCTAACAGTTTTTATTGTCCCTGGGAAATCACCAGATACAATATTGATGGGTAACTGTAGAACACATCAGTGAAGAACTAATTAGATTTGGAATGTTGTCAAGTAATGGATTACCTGAAATGCTACTGAAAGCCATCCAGAGAATGGGAGATGGCCATACTATTTGAAGACATTATGCCTGAGGCCAAAAATATTTGTATCATTTCTCCATCAAGATGTCAACATTCTCAGATGCCATGTTAGTCTTCATTATCTACCTGTCTTGGAGAGTAGTAACCTGTGAACAACAAAAAGAACCGTAAGATTACATGTACAGCAGATTATTAACTCAGGGCATATCAAGTTTAGGTGAGGTTTTGGCAGATCAAAAAACCTTTCAGGTTTTGATCCACATACCACTGCAGCTGCAGTTGCTGCTATGTACTGTCTTTCCCTACATAAAAAGCTATTTCCAAAGCAGACAGGCAGTAGACAAAAAAGTTTGTCTGAGTTACCGAAGAGTCTTAACATTTTCTTCGACCTGTTCTTATCTCCTGAGTAAATAAAAGCTGCCAAATTATATATTTACTTGGGAGACTAAAAGGCTTTCGTCATAGTCATTAGTACTACTTGCATAGCTAGTTCATATGTTATGGTGCTCAAGACTTTTTATTCACTTTTTCTCATAAAATGAACCAACATTTGGGGTCTGATTTCATAATATTTTATTTAAGCTATTTTAATTACAGTAGCAATTTGTCTGAATAAAGACAAGAGGAGTGAGCCCCAGGCTGTATTGCAAAATATACATGATGCTAAAATCGCTTGAGTCTCTTAACAACAATCTTTTCTATTTCAGATTGATGCGAACCAATACAACAATTAAAAAATCATTGCACTTGTAAACAAATAATCATACTAATATGAGTGTTAGCATACTTGTCATATTAGTGCATCTTATTCAATAGGGCATGCAGAATCTTATGATGTTTTATTTATTTATTCATCTGAACTTTGTTATGCAAAGTGTCATGCCAGAAAAGCCAGAAGAGATAGTAATTTCCTACCTCTAATTGTCACATAGGTAGATGCACACCTACATGTATTTTTAAAATGAGCAATGTTAAAGATGATAGTTGAGCCATTTAACTTTATGTAACTGTGTGTATGTCTTTGATTCATAAAGGTCATCAATCAGATACCTGAAAATATCCCTTGGTCAGTCCAGGTGTTAAAATAGTGCATTTTTCATCCATCACATTTTCACTCAACCTAAAGAAATGCTAAAGTCTATGTTATTGACCTTATAAGCACAAATCTATCACAGATGGTTTTTTACTTTATGCATAGTCACAATATCAGCTGGCTTGTACCAATGGAATAAATGTCATGCTAGAACCACGGCTGTAGATAGATTGAGTTGGTCTGCACTTATGTAAAATTCTTATTTCATTTGAAATGTATTTCAGCCCTAGAACTTGGCTTTAGGTTAATTGTCTAAGGGAGTTTGAAATCTCAAACCAGCCTTACAGAGTTCAGTTTATCCCAGAATAGAAGAATGAGGGGACACAAGAAAAAAAAACAAAAGGAAAAAAAAAGAAAAGCAGACAAAATAAATGTCTCTTTTGGTCTCAGTAGAGTATAAGCAGCCAGTATAGAAAACATGCATAATTTTAGGGGTCCTCCAGTCTAGTACCTCTTCAGAGGGACAAGAGAAAGTGTCTGGTCTGATCTCTGTGGCTTCTCAATATCCTGGAAAAGTGCTAGAGAAAGGAATGGACCCCAGATCTTTGGTATCAGCCCATAGTTGCTGTCCAAAGGGATAGAAGTAGTTGCCTACTTTACAATAAATGTATTTCTCCTGATTTGTTACAGCATTCTCAAAAGGACAAACTGAGGTGTGAGTGGAGCATTTTGATCCAGGAGATCCATACACCAATACTCCTCCATGAGTGTGGACTTAGGCTCAGCTAGATTAAAAGAGGGAAGTGGGGACAGTAGTCATTGACAGTAGTCTTGAAGCAGCATTTAAATGTGTAATATTAGCCAATCCAAACTGAAAGTGTGTCCCCCCATGCTCTTTTCATGGATTACAAGCCACTGATAAACCATACACGTTTTTACTACATACTAGTGCTATTTCTTGGTGTCAGTAACCCTGTGCACAGGGATGATGAATGAATGGCAGTGTTTTGCCCTGTGAGTAAAAGTAGATACAGTGATTGGGTTAGTCACAAAATGCAATGCTACTATATGTGAATTTAGCATGGCATACTTTCATACCTTTTTTTGATCTTCCAAGAAAGCAAGACCAATGCAAGGGACATTTCCCAGAGCCATGCCACTTTAGTGATAAGAAAATTTAAGCTCACTATCATCACATATCAACTTATGATGTCAAACACTGTGACTACTTAAAGAACAGTCAGAAAAGACTAAGAGATGGTATTATTAGAAAGCATTCTTTCTGTTTCCTGTTGACCATTGTGTTCTTTCCACTCAATGCATAACTCACAGTGTCAGCACTGAGCCTGGTCCTGATCCAAACACAGAAGGGGGGGAGATTTTTAAATGCCAGCCATCTGTTTGCTCCTTAAAGGAGCTGGTCAGCTACTAAAGCCACTGTCAGTAACAGGTAGAGGAATGTGAAGAATGCTTAGAAAAAAATGCATAAAATGTATGTCTTGTTTTCTTATCTCTTCTCTAACACAACAAGAAGACACTTACCATCAGCCCTGTAATTGTCTCTTGGCAAATTGTTTTATTAGCATTTCCTGCCATAGACAGAACAAATTGTCATTATTCTTCTAATCTAAATTTCTGCTTGTCTATGTAAATAAATGTGGTGTGGCCATGAAAGGTACCTTTACAAAGTATGAGCTACCATCTGCTGTACTGTTATACCATTATGCTTCTGAGTCTTTCAGATAGGTTTTTGATAATATCAAGAAAATAACTTTGAAAATGATTATTCAATGCTACAGTTGCTCATAAAATAATTTGTTGGGTTTTTTTTCTCCATTGATGTGGAATTTTCGGGCGCAGCAATAGGAGAAAACAACAGACAAATGTAGGTGTAAGATGCATCTGAGCAGAATACTGGAAGGCAATGGAAATCACATAAAACTCTTGTATTCTTAGTCCAAATCACAGATTTGCATATGATCTTATTGTATAATTTGTGCTATTTTCTATGGCTTATTTAGTCTGTGATGACCTTGAGCAGTAATTTCCCTTTTAACTACAGTATTTCACCTTTTTTGAACCTAAAATTAGAAGTCTGAGGCCACTTTGAAAAAAGGTTTAGTTGTCTAATCTGTGGTTGAGTTTGAGATTAGAAGCTCTAGTTCCTGAATGGTTATTCCCTCAGAGAGCAGTGGAGCACTGCAGAACTACAAAAGGTGTCATTACTGTGTGGAGAAGCCTGGTGATCCCACTGGGAACGCTGGGCATTGCTCTGGAACAAGCACACCCGCTCTGCTTATGGGAGAGGAGTGCGTCTGTCAGGATGGTCACATGCTGCTTATGCTTTTGGGAAGGCAGCAGACATGGAAAAGAGAGTCAGCACTGAAAAAAATGGCTATGTGGGCTTTCAGCTAATGTATCTCGGCACAGTGCCATGGAGCTATGCGGGTTTATTAAATCTAAGAGCTGCTGCTTATGTGTAAATTAGGACTGCCACCTGGCTGGTTTCCAGCTGTCTTGCCTGGTTTTATTCTGAACTTGCTGGCTGCTGTTGGAGCTACTGTACAGATTGGCCTGGACATTCTCAGCAGACATTTCTTTGGAAGGTGTATGGCCTTTTCTGTTTTGAAGACAACTGCATTTTACCTCTGTTTTAGCAATAAAGAGCCACTGAAGTCACAGAGGTAATTATTCTGAAATGCTGATGGTGGTGACAAGTTAAAAAAAAAGGGTCACTTAAAATGCAGTAAAAACAGGATAGCTTCATCCAAATAAAATGATGGTGAAAAGGCATGCAATCTGTTTCTTTTTATAGCCTTTTCAAATTATAAGTTATGTAGATGAATGTAGATAATAAGTTACAATAGAAACATATTTTGACACTGCAGGCAAGGCCAACAGAAGCTAGTAGATAGAAGTTTTACTTCCTAAGAATTTTAAAAATGTCTGTCATTTCTTTCTTGGCTTTTTTTTTATGCCTGACTCTAGAGATATTCCAGTTGATAAACTTCAAGTGCTTAATCCAATTATTAATAAGGACCATTTTCTCTATTTCTTAAGAGAAGGTGCTCAGTGTCTTTCTACATCACTCAACAGCCTTTCTTTCACAGTAGCCAGTACAAGCCACGTAAGACAAGACTGAGAGTGCAAGTGCTGGATGTTCTAGTTAATTTTGTGTTCTAATTGTCTGCAGACTTATTTTATGATCTCACTCAGCTGCCATTTTTAAGACAGAGGTGATACTTCCAAAGTTCAGGCGGGTGTCCAAATTTCTTCACGTTTCGAAGACAACATTTGTATTCTGACCATGCTTAGGAATGTATTTCTGTGCTACACAATACATAGCCTAACTCAGGTGTGTTTGATCAATGGACTTTCATGGCTGCCTTTTCTTGCATTTTGTGAAGCTGTATGATCTTTCTTAAAGCTTTGAAACAGTCTTAGCAACCTGTACCAGGATACAGGAGACTTGCATTCTCTTGTATAGATGAGAAAAAATAGTGAACATTAATTCCTGATAAGCCATCAACCCTTTTTTCCCCCACATATAATCATATCCGGATGTTTTACTTCTGCTAGAAACAACTCACTAGCACCTAATACTTACAAGATGTGTATAAACAGAGGGGTCTTGTTTACATGTCAAATGCTTGCACTCACCCTGCTATCCAGTGCTGGGAATAGAATTGTGTGGCTGTGAGTGATTCTGGTCCTTTGCAGAAATTTTTGTGCTGCAAAATGTCTATTGAGATCATCATGGGTATTCCTAAAATGTGGGGGAGGGGAGGGTGGGTAGCATGGGTATAATTGAAAGAAAAGATGGGTGCCCTTTTCCAAACATGATTCATTCTTGCCTATAAGCACAATACAAGTGTAGAAATGCCCCCAAATCAGAAAAAAACCCCTGTTTTCTACTTCTGTTAGCATTAGGTAATCTGCTATGATCAGATGTTCAACACATCACAATATACTCTCATTTCAAAGCTCTCATTTCAAGAACTTTGGAACAAAAAGCAAAGGAAATTTGATGAGACATCCACTTAGCTTTCACGATCAAGATATTGTGTTCAGATTAGATATTTAATTAGTAACTGCTTATTATCATCTTATATCCTAACAATTCATACAAAAGTATAGCAATGTAGAGATGAGACAGCTGTATCTTGTAAAGATTTGTACATTCCTAACACAATTTTCTAGCAATTCAGATAACATCACATCTGTCACCTTTATAATATCTTGCTTTGATGTCCCTGGCATTTGTGTGTGGGAGAAAAAGTCCTAAAGATGCTAAAGTTTATGAAACAACTTTGCCTTCAGGGACACTGACAGTACACAATCTTCAGTGTAAGCACCCCACCCCTCCCCCACAACAATTACAGCTTTTTAAAATTTTGTAACATTAAGACAGCTTGAAAGCACATATTCACAAATTCTCTTAAAAGTATGTACTTACTGTTTATGCCTGTTGAAATTATCTGGAAAGATAATTTTTGCTAATGGATTTTAAATGCTCTGTAACTTTTGAACACTATTAAAATATATGTTGAGTTTTACTCTTCCTTCACTGAAAGTCATGCAGTCTAGCTGACCTTTGTCAATTATAAACACTTAACTGCCAGCAGAGCCAGTTTTGCTGCCACCGCAAATCAGATTCCTGAAAACATTTTCAGGACATTTTCAGATACCGGGGATGTCACATCAGCTTAGCATGTTCAGCAGCCAACTCCTTCCTTTTTTTCTGTAAGAGAAATGCTTCTTTACAATTTTCTTAC
This sequence comes from Vireo altiloquus, assembly GCA_013396875.1. NCBI lineage: Eukaryota > Metazoa > Chordata > Aves > Passeriformes > Vireonidae > Vireo > Vireo altiloquus. The sequence continues at coordinate 130,588 of VZRF01007827.1, read as the reverse complement.
AGCTGCAAGAAGCTGAATGAGCTGGGTTGTGGCAATAACACTCTGAACCCCAGAGGACAACCATGTATTAGGTTATAACCCTGCTCCATTGCCCATTTAGGACAATGTCAAAATTTCTACTAACCAAAATAAAGGCAGGAAAGGAGGCTGTGTCTTCTGCTTACCTGGTACAATGGTTAAGCACGAAAAAGCAATGTAGTTCTGGTATGTCCCAATTACAGTGCACATATTGCTGTTCAGATGCTCTGCATGCAATCTAACTGTGTAATGAATATGAGTTAGAGCCCCTACTTAAATATTTACATTTGAGGCTCAGCTAGTCCTGTCTTTTGCTTCAAACCATTATTTACTTGCCTTTCTAATAATTCTAGACTTTTCATGTAGTTTTGACAGTGGATTATGTCAAGGTTTTTAATCTATAGAAAGCACAATGGATTGCTGTTGGGACTTTGGAAAGCGAGCAAGGACAGGGAGGAGGCAGAAAACTTTGTTTGTGCAGCAGAAGTTTTATTTTAGCAGAGCATTGGGCTATTTTCCAATGAGAGAGAGAGCTGTAAAAATAGGATGCTATGTGAGTCACAGCTATCCTCCTCACTAGGATGCAAATACAGAGTACAATCAAACTGAAGGAGATGTGAACAGACTAAATTGATATTTGATAAGGAAAATGAGAAGTCAAAGATCTGCATACTAATGCTACGAACCCAGAAGAAAAGCAGAAAGAATTGGAATTTCTAATGATGAAGCACTTGGACATGATCCAAGCATTAATTATAAACAAAATACAGAATTGCTGAGTATATATATTGGGGGTGGGTTCTGAATTTGGAGTGATGATCTATGAGTTTGTACCATAATCCATCTGCCAGCCAACTGGACATAAAAAGGACTTGAATAAACATCTTCTAAATATAGTATTTTTAAAATAATTTTCAAACATCAGAGTCCTTAAAGATTTGGTTCCTTCTATACCTTGTCTGATGTTATTTACTTGTAATTTCCAGAGAAAACGTGACAACTTCATGGAACTGCTACGGTGTTTGTGTAGTACCACTATTCATTAAAGGGAAACAGGAATACTGGAGTAATCACAGGCTGGATCACATGGTACTAGTCCTAGGAGGGAAGGTGAGAGAGGACTCACACATGATTCAGCTAGAAGGAGTGAAGAGTGAGGAGAATAATTGATCAAGATCATTTTCTTGAGAAGAAGAAAATTAAGAATTTAGTGTGATACTTTGACAGGATTATGATTGTTTCAGAAAACTGTTGTGTACCTTTGGGCTTCCGTAGGGTGAGTGACTTCATATTAATCACAGTATTATTCAAAATGCAGCACAGTACACTAACAGTAAAACATAATAAGAGATTAAGAGATGGCTAACTGGAAGATCAGAAAAATAGTTGCCAATAGACAATCCTCATGCAGGTGTCCTTATTTCTGCATTAGAGATAATTTTTTTTCAGCACTTTCATCAGTGTCTTGAAAATTGGTAGACTCACTACCAATGAGATTTCTGAAAAATATAACAAAAGGTGACCTGGAAACAACTGAGGTGAGCAGTATAGCCAGAAACTTCTAAGGAAGCTGGCCCATGCCAAATTGTTTCTAGTGCCAAGTAGTCAGTTTGAAAATCTCTGAAGATTTTTTCATCTTTCTTCTTCAGTTTCTCTGATCCCTCTGCATTGCATCTTTGGGTTCTCTCATTGACACACTGATTCTGTTGTCTGCTAGATGTCTTATGAGTTCTCTGTATTCAAAAATATACCATCCTACTCCAGATGTGATTATTTGGCTACATCAGTAGCAAAAAATCCCCTAGCCACTCTCATTTTGAGGACAACTATCATGGTCTGGCCATGTCCATAGTGTGACATTTTCCTTACTTTCACATCAGGATGGTTTCATCTAATTTGCCCTTTAGGAGTGTCCCTAAACTTTGCTAGTTCCCAGGCTTTTTTCTGGAGCAGTGACAAGGTCAGAACGCTGGCAGGGACTGCTGAGTGTTCTGACAGTGTGGGTGGATGAGTTCCAGGGATGAAACCTGTGCCTGGGTTTGCGCTATACATTAGTGCAGGTACAACCTTTCTGTGCAAATCAGTGTTCTGCCTCCTCTCTCTGACATCTTTTAATGTGTACTCATCTGACAATCAAATTCAGTGCACATGAAGTGAAACATGTATTTCCCTGCCTGTGATCACCACTTCTAACAAATACATCCTCACAACTTCTGCTTTTCCTGATCTGTACTGCATTTACTCTTCATGTAGAATGATAACCTGGACGTCACTTTCAACCCTAAACTCTCCTCAAGCCTCTCATCCTGCCCTGGTCCATCAATAGTCCTATGCAGCTTACACTCATAGAACAAAAATGAAAACAATAAATAATGAATAATAATAAGCATAAAATTTTACGGGAGCAGGAAATTTGACATGCACCTTCAAAGTGGGGAAGGATATGGAGCACGGGGAGAGTCATATAACAGAAAGCAGGTTATGGGTTTATAAACCATAACTAACATACAGTTAAACATGAAATTCTAGGAAGATATATGGATAGACAGCCAAAGAACTTAGGCAGGGAATTGATTTTTCCTCTTCAAGTGACCCTGCTCATTGGATTTAACTACTCAACCATTTCTTTTCTGCTCAGGAAAAAAATAATGTAGATATACTTTTGATGTTCACATTTTCAAAAGAAATAGTGAACAGTTGGAAACAGTATAGAAAAGATCCATAATAATATTCAAGGACTGAAGAAAATACCATAAAACAGTCTTTTTATCAAAGCTGACTGATAAAAACATGTAAATACCTTCTTATTACCTGATGCTGAATGGAAAGTGCTCTCACCCTTGACAACAGCTGAGACATGAATAGGAAGAACTTGTTCCAACCTGAAAAAACTGTTGGAATGGAAAGGAATGTTATGCTATTTGCTTCTTTTCTTTTTAAGTGTTATTGCTTTTATATACTAGAATATATTTTCACATAAAGTACTTAGTGTCACATAGGTTGCTTGTGTAGGCAACCAGAAAAACAGTGGTACTTTTATCACTGACACAGTAATGCAAAATTTTTTCACAAGTACAGAACAGCCTTTGTTTCTCACTATTGATGAGTTCTTGGAAGCAGTGCCTAAATAATTAATATAACTTTAATGTGGTACATTGCCTGTACCTGCAACTTGTTTGTACTATTTTTTTACCCTTCCAGGTGTCCAAAAATGGGTGTAAAACACACATGTGGAAAGTGTATGCTGTATGGAAAGATTGTTGAAGATCTAAAATATAAAGCCCCGAAGCCAATTCCTGTGATGCTGTAACTCCATTTAATGCAACTGTAGTGAAGAAAATTTTACCAGTGATGAAACTGGATCAAGCTGTTAATTTATTAAACAACATGAAGAAAGAGCAAAATAGGGCTTTTTTCTAAAGATATTTCCTGAAGTTATATTAAATATCAATGCACACCATACAGAAGACTGCCTCACTGATTCATTAAGACTTTATAGAACACTGTGCTATGAGCAGAGACTGCACAATGAAGGATTTTTAGCTGTTTCATTTAGCTATTTCTGTAGGGAATTTTTTTTCTTTGAGAAAGGCCCTGCATCATGCTGATGAGTGCAATATTAACGACTATAATACCACAGTCATCACATCATCAAGTGTATTGCATTCCTCAATAAATTTCACTAGTAGGCTGCTTTCCCCTCTTAGAAAAAAAAAAAAAAAGAATATGCCTTGATTTTACCCTTCAGTTCTGCCCTTTGTGCCATATGCCCAAGTCTTTGAGAGACAAATATCCCCTGCTTTTACTGAGAATAGGTGAAGGGTAGGCAGGGTCTTAACAACATCCCAGTTAAGTGCCCAGCAATATGTGTGATGAAGCCTGGCTTTCATTTGCTGTCCAATAAGTGTATGTAATGCACATTAAGACTGGTAGAACTGAAGGAAATGTGAATTTGGATTCACTTTACTGAAGTCAATAAATTCAGTGGGTCTAGTATCTAACCCTTTTAAAAGTGTGGCTCCATTGATTGAAAGCATGAGAAGGATCTCGTCCCTGCTTATTGTCCTGGGGATTGAATAGTCTTCAGCTCCAGAAGAACTGAATATTAGAACTCTAATTTACAATCAGCACTGTAAAAAGCTTTGTCCTATTCAGATTGTCTGGCAGCAGCAGCAAGCACAAATGTGTTTATTGAAACCCATTCCAGGGCATTGTAATTGTCCTTATTTAGGCAGTCTTAAAAAGAGAAATATATAATTCATGGCAATCTTTAAAAACTGGCTGACCAAGGCTCATGACAAATGCTTAGAAACAGGGATTAAAACCTGAGCTGTCAGTGAGATAATTAGTTTATTCCAGCACACTGAAAGGCTGTGGTTGTGATGATGATAGGTGCCATCTGATGAGTGAGGAGTCATGTTACAACACAAGCACATGCTCCCCCTTCCCCACCCCTCTCCTCCAGTATGGACCTTATTTAGCCAGCTATGATACTGCTTTTCAGAAGAGAAAAAAGGAATTATTTTAACTCCTCTGTTTTCTGGTTCTTTTGAAATAGTGATTGACAGTCCCCATTTGGCTAGAGTAGGATCTGAGACCAGAGATGTCAAAGAAATATTTGCAAATTCTGTCCTCACTCTTAAAGTAATTATTTTTAGTTTCCATCAAGCAGGCAACTATACCCAGATATTCATAAACAGATTCCTAATGCAAAAACTGTCAGTAAATTGGCCATATTACAAAACAAGTTGTTCCCTCTGCCAATAGGTTCCATGCTCTGGATTTTCTTTCTACCAGCATTGCTGATTACAATATGTGAAGACTACAATTGGGTCATCATTTTTATATAGATAGGACAGCTGTGGAGGGAAAGAAGGAGGGGAAATTAGGTATATCTTCTGCTTTAGCATAACTGCAGAGCACAGAATAATGTGCAGCTAGTCAGGAATGAATTCAGACAGGCAGCAATCTTCACACTAGATAAACTGTAGGGTGGACTATGGACATTATTAAAGTCAAGTACCTGCCTGCAAATTCTTATCCTTCAATCTGTGAGAATGAAATTCTGAAAATCAGATATATGACCACTAGCAGACTCCTTGCCATGTGTGTTACCCACAAAGAACAAGAGAAGGAAAAAAAAATATTTTTTTAAAAAAGTATATTCCTGATCAGAACAGCAGCATTGCTTTATAAAATGTCAGCTGACTTTGAATGTGTCAAATAATCTTTTGCCCTCTTTGCTCTTCTATTAACTTCAATTTATTTATGTTCCTAAATTTACTTTTTGTATTATTACAATGCTTTCCAAGTATTTTGTAATCAAATGGTGACACAAAGGAACATTAATGGCTTTCTTATGTCAGATCTGTGCATAGTCCATTCTAGGGAGAGTAAAAGTAGAAAGATAAACCAAGTATAGGAAAAAAAAATCATAAGCTATTAGCCTGACTACTCATATTACGAAAAGAAATAATAAAGCTGGATCTTGAGAACTAAAACAGTGGCAGCTCCGTAGCTAAAGATTGAACTCTTCAAACTAAATGAAGCCAAATAAACTTATTGTGACAGGTAGAGCTGTCTCTGCAAAGGACAAGTCTAGTTTTCTCCGATGAAGTTGTTAACAAGCAGCAGAGGAACTGAAATGCATCTCTTCCAAAGTATATGCCAAACCATAGAGCAAGGATCCAAGTGTGAATAATGCTGCAGATGGGATTTCTTTGCATTACCCAAGTAAACATAACGTAATACAAAAGCATCCATTGGAAAGACTGAGATATTATCCATGACATAAAGCTTGCCTCTTCAAAATAGTTAAAATTGCAAGGGCATAGCATTCATTGTATCGCTTTTCTTACTCACCTAAGACTCACTCAAAAGAAGTAGTATGAATTTTTCCAAGCTGAAACTCATGTCATGTTTAAGTTGTATTCATGAGATTTCTGCTGATGTCACTAGGACATTAAAAGGCAAAGCATCTCCACATCAGACAAACGTTGTGACGATTTTTATCACAGATAAGAGATCTGCATTGCAGCCGAGTGAAGGAAACTTTGTTCTTGGTCTTCAATAAACTTCCTGTCACATCTATCACTCCTGGGCTCAATAATTTCAAGCTTAGTGAACTTTCTTCTTTCATGATTAGTGAAGTGTCTGTAGCTGGCTAACAGAGGTTAGTTATTTTCTAAATATCTGTTTTAGCAGAGTGTAAATGACTGGAGAAGACAAGGAGTGCAATGCATGCATGTAATACTTTGATGTGTGGAGATTAAATATTTTATGAGGCGAATCATTTCCTGGTGCCTCGAATGTGCAGTTTGTGGTTTTGGGGTTCTTTCTTTTCTGTATTAAAAAAGTAGATAGTTGTGTTATAACATTCGTGATTATGAAAGCAAAGGCATTTCTCTCGTGAACTGAGTCATATCTCTGTAAGTCCTTCCATTAGAGCCAATGGCTGAGCACATGACCTGTGTTTATGTAGCATGATCTACTTCTGATATGTAAGAACTTTCATGGAAACATGCTGCACCTTGGTTTGGGGAGACATGATCAGTGTCCTTTCAGTGGGAGCAGGTTTCCTGCAATGAACCCACCAAGAGCTTTTCCTTGCAGCTTAATTTGTAGAAACTGCTATCATCTCTTTTAAGGTTTTGTTTCAGGAAAAAATGTTATTTGTGTAGTTACTACCACCACATACTGCTTTTGGCTGCAGGCTAATATAACACTCACCGTGTTGAGTGAATTACTCTCTAAAAGAGTCTGACAGCATTTTATAGTGACCCCTGTGCCAGTGGTAAACTCTGTGGATGGTGTTCTGAAAGTGTGCAAGCAAGCTGGGGTCACACCAGGCCAGGATTAGAACAAGAGGTTTCTAAGCAAAAAGATTGTATTGATGGAATCAGCCATTTATGATTTCTCCTATAAAAGACAGTACCTTTTAAATTCAGAAGCTAAGTAGGTTCAGGTAAAGTCTGTGCCCTTAATTGCTGAAAATTAAATCTGGAAATTCTGCAGCTTAGCAAATTCCATGACAGTGTATGTGGAATTGCAAATAAAGACAGCTTGGTAACAAATGGCTGTCAGACATGGCTTGCACTATCAAGAGTTAAGCAGAGATGGATGATTGACATGAGCTGCATACTTTTAGTTACAAAATGAAATAACCATATAATTACTATTTTTACCTTTTTAATCCTAAAATAGGTTGAAATAAGAAACAATCAGATTTAAAAATGAATTTTTCATTGCAGTAATAGATAAATGTCTTTTTAAATTGCTTATTCGTAAGAAAATTGATCTGCTTTGTTGACTTTTTCTCTTTCCTTCTTCAGATTTGTCTCCAGGGCAAACATCTCTTCAGCTACACACCTGGCCTAGAAGAAACCTCACATTTCAAACTCTACTTGTTATGACAGTGCCTGGTATGATGATCCTATTGCGAAGCTGGAGGTGTGACAAAGTGAGATGCAGTTGATAAAGCAGCTAACCCTTCCAAGTCATACTGCTGTTTCAAAGCAGTTTTGTGTCAGATCTAGAGGGAAAGGGTGTAATTTGTGTGTAAGAGCCAGGAAAATCAGTCCAGTGTAATTCCTTGTCTAGGACTAAATTATTTTGTTATTATCTACAGCAAGATGTGCTAGCAGCACTATTTAGGGTGAGGTTGTGTTTTTATACTGCTGCTCTAACAGAGTACTGACGGTAAAAGGGATTACTGAAACTGGCTTTGTGGATGGGGAAAAGACATTCCACAGAAGAACCTGGGTGCAGGAGAGTGCTTGTGAGGGGCTCACATAGCTCACATTGGCTCTTCCTGTCTTCACTGGTTCCTCTTCTGCTGGACAGAATAAAGAAATAAATTGTTGTGCTCTAGTCTAATCTAATGTTGGTAAAGAACAACGCTGCCTGTCCTCCAAAATTACTTTTACATTTATGCACATGTACAAGATGAGGCAGTCTCTGCTCATTACCTCTATGTTGCACTTTGACCTTAGAGTATGCTTGAATATTTTATAAATAAGCTGGATCCTGTTTATTCCAGTTTGTATGTTCACACAGTTTGAACTGTGGCTCCATTGTGCAAAAGAGATGTAAGAACATTAGCTATGGACTCTATTTTGCATTACATCACTCTAGTGGTTTTTTCATGTCTCTGAACAGCAGCAGGAACTCTGCCTTGCTCATCCCACTCCTTGGGTCAGGCAGGCTGTAGCAATGGGAAGTTATGTTCTACAAACTTATTGTTTCAACATATTGTTTCCCAATTTCCTTAAAAAAAAAAAAAACAACAAAAAAGCACCTGCCTAAATGACGTAAAATGCAACTGGAAAAGCTCTGTGTTTGACAGAGGGTAGTGACGTGGTGGAAGTGGTGTTTACTTTTAGACTCTGACATGAAAACAAATTAAAACAACTACTGTATGTTTTATCTTAAGCTTTTTTATTTCTCAAGACTTAGCTTAACTAATATTTGAAACTGGTATGGTCTGCTCAAACCCCTGTTGCTGATAGCAATATAAACGTAAATCTAGGAGGTCCTAAAATAGTAAAAACAATAAAAAAACAAAACCAAAATAAAAAAGACAAAAAACACCAAAACTCAAAACAAAACAAAACAAAACAAACTACAACAAAAACAACAACAAAAAACCAAACCAAATAAAACAAAAACAAATAAAACAAAAACAAAAAAAACCCCAAAGCAAACAAAAAAAAAAGAAGCATGATTGAAGCACCACATTCTAACTGGAAATCAACTCTCATTTTCTACTGTTAATTATTTTAAGTCAGTCAATCTTGCATTCCATTTCCATAAAAAGGGCATAAGAAAGGTTACAAATCTGTGTCATCTACTGTGAATGAATTCTTTTTCCGAAGCTCTACAGCCTACAGTATTTAAATTATGCCATCACTGAATAATTTTCCCCTGTCAGGAACTAAGCCTAATGAGCCGAGAAGAGAATATTTATGCTCAAAGATACCTATGGAGCTCAGAAAATATACAATCATCACTTAAAAATCTTCAGAGCTGGCTCAAAGCAACAGTTTGCACTGGTGATGCACATAGTAGGAGCTACTTTGAGAGCAGCTCCTGTAAGACAACTACCACTTTCTATTCTTCTATGTTTTCTTCCCATTTATTTCTATTACACCCTTAATCTTTCATTACTCTACAATCGATATTTTGAGCTAGAAAGCAATTTCTATGGGATTTTTTTTTTAATAACATTACTTATATATAAAGGACTAGATTCTGGTTTCAGTTGTACCTTCATAAACTCTGCACATTTAGCGTGATTTACCATGGTTTTGCATGCACAAAGTTTGGCAGGCTATTTGCCAAACATCAAGAGAGTTAAGTTACAGCATCCTAAAGTTGAAAATTAATGTGTATTTTAGCTATTTTAGGTATTAGGTAAATTGATGCTCTACATAAGAATATTCGATTATTATACATTGTTTTCACGTCTTACAGAAAAGCTGAATGGGTATATTTAGTAAGAATCAGTAATTGAAAAGAACAGGTTGCTGAAACGTGTGCAAAGTCATGAAATGCCTTCATCCAAATATGCAGTTATAGTTAGGGGAAGTCTCAGAACAGGGAAAAGATTGGTTTGCAGCTCCATTTAGTGCCATCTGAATGCCAAGAAATCTCCAGAATGGTTTGAGCACTGCATGCAGTGCTCTTGTAGGCTTGCTGATAATCTCAGAGGTCATTAAAAGCATCTGGATGTTTCCAGGATGCAAGAAGGTTGATTTTCCTGGAGGAAAAGGTGATGACTTTCCCTCTCCTAGCAGTGGCACCTACCCTTTCTCTCTGCTGGGCTCCTTCATGCAGAGATTACACTTTTCCATGGAAGTGGTGTTCCCTCACCTTGCATTGGGGATGGCACACAAACCAGTTCTCTTATGGGAATCCAACAGTAGATATATGCTGGGAGAAGGCAATGAGACTTTGTTTTTCTCTGAGAAACTGATGTCCAAACACAGTCCAAGATTTTATATGAGGTTTTCTCAGTCTGAAACTTTTAGCAGGCTGCCAGTTCTAAATACTTTTTAAGGGGAGTTTTTATCTACAAGATGTATTCTTCTTCCTGTGAAAGAAGTGAAAATAAAATAATAGTAGTAAAAGATTTTCATCTGAAAAAGATATTAGCAAAAGTTAAACAAATTAATATTTTCCTTNCTGTAAAGTCGCGCTGCGTCAGCTACTGAACTGTGTAATAGCTGCTTCATTAGACATGAGGTGAACAAAGGAAAATCTAATTAAAGGTTATTACCTCTTCACACCGTTGGTGCCTAAAATCCATCATATCTCTATTCCCTAATAGATAGTCCATTATGAAGAAATGATCACTATTTTTGTTTCAAGGTCCAAAATATGGCATGCCAGCTCATAAGCCAAGAAAAGTTTGTCATAGATATGAAAATTAAAGCTGTTTTATTCTCATTTTAATTATAACACAGGACTGAAACTAGAATCCAATCTTATTGAAATTGATGTAAGTTTCCTATCAATGAAAGCAAAAGCAGATATCTGAATGAGAATTCTCCTGACATACAATACAATACAATACAATGTACAGGTTGAACACCAGGTTAGTCACCCAGGCTTGGGGTGAATGTAGCTGTTTGCTAAATCCCAGCTGAGGAAACAGTCTTGAATTAACCAAAAAATGCTTCCGTTGCTATGCACAGGACGAGGAAGCCACTCAAGAACATATTTTTTCTAAGGCATCAAGGTTAAACAGTCTGCACATTAGCAGGATAGCACTGTCAGAGAAAATACCTTTTGTAGAAGTATGGTACACATTGAATTAACCAGCCATTGAATTAGCCATTGAATTAGTCATTGAATTAACCATTAACTAGCCATTGAATTAACACACTTTGAGTTATCCAGCCATCTCCAAGCCCAGCTATGAAAGCCAGGTTCATCTCTAAGTACCAAACTATTCACACACACACACATTTATGTAGACATACACATATAAAGATTGCGAAGTACAGGATATATATGAATACATATCTTTACAGCTAGGCACTGTTTGTGTTTCAATTTCCAATCTTTGTCACGTGCAGGGAAACTGATCTTGAATACATTTTAATATATGTATTCAAATTGCTGCTAGGATTGAGTGAGGAGAATTAAAAATGTTTCCATCTTTAATGTCTGGAATATTTTCAGTGGTCCACTTCTCTTGAAAAAGTTGTTGTCCCACTCTAACAGGGGTGTCAAAGCAAAGCCAGAGGTAAGCCATTAGCAAGTGAGTAGGTTTGCAGCAGGCAGAAAACAATCAGTAGCTACTCCTTGCAGGTCTGTCAAGGAGACCTACTGTTAACTGCTACGTAGTTACTGACACAGTGCCCTGCCACTTGCAGAAAAAAGAGGGGAAAATGTGTGGTAGCTTAAGTTATCAAAGAGAAAGAAATGAGGAATTAATGTTACTAGGATACAAAAGACTTCTCCTTTTTTTTTATGCATCCTTTTTCACCACTTCACAGAGCTGTACCTCAGTATTCATGTATGAGTTTTATTCCAGAACAGCACCAAGTAGGTGCAGTTTGCTGGTGAATCTGGTCAACAAATCTGGTTTTATGTTTATATTTTCATTAGGGTAAGGTTCTTCACCCAAAGAGTGGTTGGAACCAGGAACTGGAACAGGCTCTGCAGGGAAGTGGTCACAGCACCAAGCCTGACAGAGCTCAGGAAGCCTTTGTACAATGCTCTCAGGCACAGGGTGTGATAACAGGGGTGTCCTGTGCAGGGCCACAAGTTGGATCCAATGATCCTTTTGGGACCCTTCCAACTCAAGATATTCTATGATTCTATGATTTACACTTGAGTGAAGTAAGAGTGCGGAGTGGACAGAAGTCAGAGCTGATACGTTTCACTCAGTTATCCAAAGTTGCTGGCATCCCACAAGCAGCTCTGTGCAGCATGAATTACAGCATTAGCTACTTCACAGGTCTGTTGTATTTGATGCTGGATTTACTTGATGGACTTCAGCACAGCAAATCCATGAAGTCAGAAGCATTCGCTGTGCACTGAGTTCAAATCAGGTACAGCACTGTACTTTTTACAGAGCAGAACTCCATGAGTTCTACTTGGCCATCATCCAAAGAGCTGTAGCTATAAATTAGTGCTAGACATCAGATTCTTCTGCCCTAACTCACGTAGTTGTCTGGTCTGATGATGTTTCTTTAAAGAACATCTAAAGGGTTGTAATAGCTGCCTATGGTACAATAAAATATATTTTAGTTATGTTTACATTTTATACTGTGAAGAGCATTCATCCATTGTGTCTACTCAGTGTGGAATAACAAAAAGACATATCTGCTTCCACACTTTTAACAAATTAAGAGCTGGGTCTCAACAAGGGTTATTACCTTGGGCTCAACATCACATAATAAGGTCAGATAATTTCTTCTCAGTCTGGGAGTGGACAAAGGCAAGCTTAGACTTGCCCAAAGAACGTGGTATAAGCTTACACATCTTCTCTCAAAAGAGCTTTAAATATGATCTGGTCTACATGCAAAAGGTTTTGAGAGTAGGATACAAATAAACCTCAAACTGATCAGTCTTAATCCAATATTAGAGTAGATTTTTTGGTCTGTTTATACCTCTTAAGAAGAGGTTTAAGTTAAATTGAAAAGCTATACTTAAAGCAGAGAAAAGCTGTTTACACTGAGGATTATACCAGCATGGCTTCAGCTAGACAGCTATATCAGCGTGAAGGATAAAATGTAGACAAAGTCTGCAGAACTACTATGATAAAAATGTAATAAGATATAGGATGGAGAAGAGGAAGGACAAGAATAACAACAATAATTTGTTGTTTGCATTTCACAGGCTTTGAAAAACTTTTTAAAAAGAAATGTTCTTTTTCCTGTTTCTGTGTGAAAAACTCAAACAGACAATAGGGTAAAATATTTCTGCCAGGACTTAGGAAACTACTCTGCTGACTATAGAGAAAATGGTGCCAAATTCAGGAAGTAAACAGGCTGAAATAAACAGAAAAACAACATTTACTTTTCTCAAATCTCTTAAAGTAAATCTTCTCTCCTAGCAACCATATGGAAAAACAGTTCAGACACAAATGCTACTGGTAACTCCAAGTTGCTTCAATGAAAGTGTATTGTGCACGGCCTCTTGCATCCATGGCACACTTCCCTGGAAAGTGTTTGCCCCTTCACTCTCCAGCACACTTAAGCATGCTACATGTTGTTACACATACTGTCATAGTCTGGGCAAGGGTGGAGGATTTGTAAGCCTCCAGACAGGGGCTTAAAAGTTTGAGACAGCAACATTTTTAGTTTCGGCAAAGATGGTGCCAACTATCTGGCTCTCAGGATTTTTCCTATCAAGTGGTCCATGAAGCAGCATTGGCACCAGTTGCACAGGAAATAAAGTATACGTGGACCCTCAAAAGGAGGTCAAGCACCTCACTGAAAGCCTCCAGCAGGCATCAAAAGAGGAAAGTGGAAAGGCAAAAAGAAAAAAAAAGTAATTGAGTTCAGGAAAAACTGAGGGAAAAGATGTGTGCTGGGTTCAACACAGCATGTCCATCACCTCCACACCCATGGGCTGGCCCTGTGAAAATGGAAACAGCACTGCTAGAACTGGAAATACTCACGTTCATGTCAGTCTTTGAGTACAATTAGCATGTCTGAAAAAGGGCAGCGTTATTGTCTATGGTCTATGTTGTACTGTCTACTGCTGAAATTAATTGCTTCCTAAATTTATTCTAATATATTCAAAGCAGATATAATGGAGGGACATGGTTTAGAGACTCCTAGAACAATGACTTCCCACCAATGGCATTCACTGCAATAGCAGAGAGTCTGTACTTCCCAGCTGAGGCCTTTTCCAGAACGCTCCCGGCTGGAGCGGAGCTCGCTCAGGTGGAAAGGAATAAGACCAGCTGCTTTTGGGTGATGTGCAGAATTAAAGGCAGTGAGTTCCTAGGACTTGATCAGCTGAGATGCTGAACGGCCTTGACGCTCCCTGAGCTCAGCAGGACCCTTGGCACCTCTTTGGGTCTGTCCCTGCCAATGGGAGCACCTGTTCTTGGCCATGGGGGTCTCTGCTCCCCTTCTGCTCCCCTTCTGCACCCCAAGGCAGCCCAGCCTCCAGCCACTGGGTGCAGATGTGGGTGAGAGGGCTTGCAATGGCTTGAGGCTTTAGCCTGTGTTTCGGCATTTTCACAGACAACCTCAAGAATCCTAAGGTTTGAAAAATAGCACAGAAACTCTATTTTTTCAGTGAGTGCTGCTTCTGGCAGTGAGTCTGCTAGATGTTCTGAAGCAGAATAAGCAGTGTTCAGCCTGTCCCCACCATCTGCCCAACTCCTGTTTTCTTTTCCTCATTCAGCTCCATTGGAAAATATCAACAGAAAGGGGGGTTTTCTTTACCAAGAAAAATCATGGTTTGTACTGTAATTTGTGAGTTCTTTGTATTCTGGGAGAATACAGCTGCAGTGCAACTCATGGCAACCATTTGAACTTTCGGAGATAATCTGCTCCAAAGCTTGATAAGAGCTCTTGAACTATGTTCATGCTACACACAGGGATAATCTGGTAGCTGGCTAAATCTTATTTTCTGCCCAATTGCAAAATAAAAGTGACAAATGAGATCTATTCCAGGTATAAACCAACGATTTGGGAACAGATAGAAATCTGACCAAGTACTGAGTTACAAACTTTTTTTTTCCCCACAAGTCTCTCATGATCCTAGAAAATCCTTTGTTGAAAAATCCAAGTCAAGGAGTGACTGCATTTTTATCTGGGCAAAATAGAGAGAGAAAAGACACAGGTTATTATTTATTTGTTACCATCTATGGTAGTACCTCAAGGAAGAACTGATCATGCAGACACTATTGCACTGTTCACTGGACAAATCCATGGACAGATTCCATCCTGTAAACAACTAATGCTTGAAAGAATGAAGCAGACAAAGTATAGAAGGATACAAATGCAAACTTTTTATGTAGAATACTGAAGCACAGCCAAGATTCAAACCCATTGTTTCTCAGTCTTTTATATAAGTTTATCTTTCATTGCTGTGGAGATAAAACTGTACAGTTTTTACATTAGCTCAAAGCAAGATCTGGGGGAAATTACTCTAGCATTGATAGCTTTGCCTTCCTAAATAGTTTGTTCTGTTTCAGTTACTTATTTCCTTTCTAAAAATCTTTTTCATTATTTTTGCTTGAAATGTATGGTATATCATTGAAATATATTTCACCTGAAAATTTGGTCTAATGTCTTTTTAAGGCCACAAGAAGTGTAAATCCTCCCTGGAGTAATTCTACATCTCTCAAATGTCTACTTTTTCTGGGAGGAATCACCCTCTGGAGGAGGCTATCATGGTCCACAAGTAAAGCAAAAGCCTATATTACTACACTGGACTGTAAAATTTATTTCTGGAGACCTGAAATCAAACCAAATTAATTTTCATAAAAGTGATACTGGCTTTCCTAGTACACCTTTCAGCAGTATTTATTACCATTAAATAAATGCCTAATTAAACTAATGAAACTCATTAAAAGCAATGCCTAATGAAAACACTATGCCAAGCAACTTGATCCTAGAGACCATGAAATCTGGTGGAGACTCTTATCACTTCTACTGAGCTATTAGGAAATATCCTGATTCTATAGCAACAAGTGACAGGACTAAATGTGGTGGCACCTTTTGATACAAAGGACAGACAGTCTGTATTACATTTGACCCCATTTAAGTGTCTACTGCACCAACTAAAATATATGAGTAGAAGAAATGGAATCACATTTACTCTCTTGCATTGAGGCCAAAGTGGGTTATTTTGACTGAGTGTTTGCCTGGAGTTTCTCTCACCCTCCTAAACAGAGAAGCCATGCAGAAAAGTTGTGTTGGGAATGGCTCCTCACATGTGCCGACCTCTGAGCTGTGCCCAATAGCTATTTGGTAAAATTTTGACAAATGTTTTTGTAGGGATGCTTGAATTCCAGTGCCCAGCACTGCTTCCTGGTTGTGTTTCATTTCTTAGTGTTAAGGTGCAACTCAACTCCTCCCAATACAGACACCAAATGTAGATGAATATTTCTCAGACTGTGATCTGTGAAGCATTTGGTGATTTGTAAGAAATCACAAGGTGATTTCACCATTGTTTTGAAAAAACTTCTAAACAATTTAAAATATAAATTTAAATTGTTTAAATATAAACAAAATTTAAACATAAATGCACACATATATATATATTATCCAGACATGCAAGTAAGAAAACAAAATGGAGGACAAAAAATGTCACTGTAGTGTTTTCCCAGGGCAGCTGAATTTTATTTGGATATAAATGAAAACCATCATGGCAACACTGTACTAGATGATCCTTGGCATCATTTCAAAAGAGGTTGTCCAGAAGTAAGGTTTAAAAGAGTTGAGGAACAGCAGGTGAGATGACCCCTGGGTGTCCATGCAGCTCTGACTCTGTTCTGTTTGAAAGGATTTGCGGATGCATCACCTTGGGTGGGAGCCAGTTTCCATGAAATCCAGGTATTTATTTTCTGTGCTTAGGTGTTGAATGAGGCAGAAGCAGGGGGTAGATGGAAATGAGTCTCATTAGGAGGCTGAACTGGCAATGAGCAGTGCACTGGAACCATGATAGTTCTGCAGTTCTGAGTGTGTATTCTACCCCCCTCCACAGCAGCAGTTGTGCTGCTCTTGGTAAATCATGTTCCTCCCTGAGTTTCTGATGCACATCTCTGTCCCCCTCCCACACTGGGGCACCGTTACCTCTGTGAGGTCTCTGCTGCCCTTCTTACCCTCCCCAGTCAAGTTCTGCTGTGGAGCAGAATCTGCAGTGGGGACCTTCAGCCCAAAGGTAAGAGTGAGAAAGGGAGATAATTCTCATATTGTAGTACTGAAAATGAAGGGCAGAAAATCCTGGGACAGCAACTGGTGGTCAAAGACATTTTCAGGGGGTGGAGGGTTCATAGGTGGAAGCTTAGAGCCTTTCTGCACTGCTGGTTCCATCACAGAGCACCATATACAAGTTCTAGCCTCCAGCAAGAGGCTAGCTGGTCGAGGGATGGGAACTAGTGAGGGGAAGGTGACTCCTGTTGTCTTCCTGCTGCATCCCTATCTAGGCAAACATCTTGGTTTGATAGCGCCTAAATACTTTTTAAGTTCACTGCTGAGAAATATTTAAATGAGTTCACCTCAGGTTAGATTTGGATTCTGCAGACATATTTTGCATGAGACGTCCCTGGTATACCCATGCACCACATTTCTCCAGTCTGCATCACTAAGTTTCAGACACACCTAAACACTTAACTTTATACAAATTCATCCTTTTGTGGTCTGTTCCAATGCCATCTGAAATTTCTATTAACTAATTTGGCCATCAACCAGTTTGTCTATGCCACATAATAGGGTTTTGTACAAAATGGGTTTTTCAGTGTGCTAGGAATGTCATGTTTTAATCAATGTCTCTTTGAATGTTAAATCTAATGAAGGCTGTAAGTGAGAGACTATAAATGCATGGAGAGAGTTACCATGGAAACCAGAGCAGTATCTGCCGGGTACCCCACACTGGCAGCACGGTGCAGCACTGCCCCAGTGCAAGGCAGAGGCTTTCCAAAACATTTTCAGCAGTCATATCAAGGATTTTCCAGGCTTGGAGCAGAGAGCTGGGTGCTGTTTTGGTGGCAGATTGTAGACTGGCCAGTGTCATGATGGTAGGGTAGCAGCTGGTGGAGTCACCTGCTGAGCTGGCACAAACTGTGTGATTTGGTATCTACTTCTATACAGCTCCTTTAGCAGAACTTGTGCACTGTTAGTAGCCAAATTTGCTGAAACCTTAGGCCACAAGCTGTGAATTTTCACTCAGATATGATGAACTTTTACCCAATCAAGTACACCAAGAAACCCCAGAGCCCATTCAAGCCAGAAGATAAGGAAGATGCATTCATTAACAGAAGCTGTACCCTCAGAGATAAGACAGGAAACCACTTCTAAGAGACAGTGAAGGTGCCCAGTGAGGGATGGGAAGACCCTGACCCAAATACTACCAAAAGTCCCATCTGTCACATGAAGGGTGGGGAATTTAGAGCACAAGGGAATAGTTGTTTAGCGATTTCTCTGTTTGAGGTCCCTCTTCAAAGGCACCCAGCTTGAGCTGTAGCCCTACTGATATAGCAGCTGTTATAGAGGAATCTGCCTTTCGGCTTATCAATTCAATTGACTCGTATAATCAAACCTGCCCATGGTGGCTGGCTTGCATAATTTCCATAACACACAGCAGGGCCCTCACTACTGAAAGGCAGATGCAACTGTTCTCTTGGCTACAGGCTGCACAGTCCTGACTGCAGTTAGGGGAGATGAGGTTCCAGAAAAAAATTCAGAGGTTCTACACAGATGTGGACTTGTAACCCTCTGAAGCTGAATCTTCTGAGTTTTCTGGCTTGACAGTCCTCCAAGAAGAAGGGTTTAGGACCTGCAGGATACAGAAGAGAAGGCTTGTCACCCAGAGGGTCCTTGTGATGCAAGAAAAGCCCTTCTGGCAACCTAGAGGGTGCTTCTGCTGAGGACCCTGGTGCTCTGTGCCATCACTGTGCATTTCAGTACTCATTCAGTGATAGGTACTGCAGAATATTAGCTGCTCAGGACTCTGCCCCATCCTGGTCCCACTCATCCATGGAGCATCCACAGAAAATGGGTGCAATTACTCGGAGAAACAGTGGAGCAAAGCCAAATTGCTACAAAGAAAACATACATTTCATTCTTTCTCCTTATTCTGAATGACAAAGTGCTAGGACACCTTTCTAGGTTATTAAAACTAAAGAAGTTTTCAAAGTGCCATTTATTTATTATCCTTTCTGTTTCATTTCCTTATTCCAGCTTCTTACAGCTCAGAAAATAAAACTACACTGAAAGCTCTTTGGAGCAGGGATCATTATTATAGTTATTTTCAGTGCTGCATGATCTCAGTTCCTGCATAAATCTTGTAGTCACTGTTGTGCTGTACGTGCAGTAATAACAGCCAGGACTGTCTACTAAGTGTTGCTTATTACATGTGTTCATTCCCCCCTTGATGCTCCTGGGCTTGCACTAAGCTCTTTTATTCAGTCTTTGGTAGTAAATCCAATCCCAATTAAAAAAAAACAAAATAATACATATGCTTTTATTGTAACTTCCACAAATACTGGACACATTACTTTCTTTAAGATGTGGAGTATTTAATACATTTCAGCTCACAGGGAAATGAGCCTTCCACTTCCAAGCGTGTAAAGCAGCAGTGTGAAAGTGGGCATATTTCAAACAGACGTGAACACTCTCTCAAGCTCACTCTCTCTTGGCTCTCAGCCACAATTTTAGAGCAATTTGCCCTAATCTGCCATATGGTTTTCTTTCTTTGCATTTTATAAAACTGCAGGCCTAAGTGAATGTGCCTCTATGATACTACTGACACAAGCCTGATTTAATTTAGACTTCCATATTAAAATATCAACTAAATCAGTGCTTCAGCCTATGAGGGAAACTTCAGTGCACAAGCAGAGCTGTCATTAGTTTCCAAGTCGTTCTAGCCTACAGTCCTTAAACTGGTTCTTCCTTATGATTATTATTTCTAGGGGTCATTCCAAAAGACCATCAGGCCTACTCCAGCAGCATGTGACCGCCGTTCCCTTCCCGGATCAAACCAGGTCTCCAGTAAGACATTATTCAAGCCTGAAATCACCTCCAAACAGGAGACATTCTGAGGAAATCTGATTCATCATGTGGAAGAGCTATGTGCCTGCTGTGTGAGAAGCATCTCTGACAGAGATTTCCAGCAAGCCCTGCCAGTGAATCCTTTTATTCAAGGAGTCCGTGCAGTATACTTTTATATCACAGATGGCTCCAGGACTCAGAGACAATTTCCTTAAATAGGCTCTCACACCAGGCTTGTCTACACATTTTACTTTGGAATTTTTAGCCTGTAACAAGAATGTGACATGGTTCACTAAACATACGCTCCGTGTGTGTTTTAAGCACACGAGTTTCCCCATAAGCTGCAGCAGATCTGCTGCCCTGCCTGGTGCCCACGTACACTCATCTGCACACCTATTTATTCTCTTTTCTGGATCAGTTGGGATGTGGATGGCAGGGTTCCATGCCAGTGTGGGCTCCTGGCTCCACGGCATGTTTGGCCTTTGTCATGGTCAGCACTCAGGTCAACTGCTCCAGTGAAGTTGAACACAAACTACTGCCCCACAGGGAGGCTTTACGTGCAAGAATAATACCATTTTGCAAGAAAATAATCATGGTTCTGAAGTAAATTGCAGTTAAAGTTTAGTACTGTTATATAAAGAAACAGTCACAGAACCAGGGAGCAGGAGATATCAAACTCCTGCCAAATTGGTGTAATATGTTAACCAGGAATGAGAACTTAACCAATATGATAATTAATAAAACATGGAACCTTAGAATTCTATACTGAAGAAGATTCTAATTTCCTGAAACACATTATATCTTACTTAGCAATAATATTATTGATGCTCTTATCTGGGTATGAACAAGTAAGGAGCAAAGAAAATTCTGCCCTGTCTGATGGTGATGATGACTATTTCAGGTTAAACAGATATATTTTTTTTCTAATTGAGGAAATCTAAAACCCCAAGAAAAGACAAGGTAATGCACCAAAGCAGTCCAAACAGGCCATTATTTTTCAGTCAGAGGCCAAACTAGGTAATTTTAAGTCAGTATATTGTATGAATTTCATGTCCAAGACTATATAGATAATTTTCAGTCTGATTCTTTGGTAGATGTGGGCTGCTGACTAACCACTTATCATATAGGAGTTAAGTTATAACTATTCCTTATACTACAGAAAATGTTGAGTTGGGTTCATAAACAATAAACGATCTTGGAATAACCTGATATGCAGCAGAATTATTGAACTGGATTTGATCAATTAATTAGTCCAGAAAAGCAGGCAAATGCCAGAGATTAAAATCTCAGAACTGTCACAGTAGGAGTTTTATGGAATGGTCCTGGGGTGGCTAAACAGTATGCAACTCTTTCCTCTCTGAGAAATCTTGACCTCACATTCCCCCCTTCAATATGGAGCTCTCTGCCACCTGGTTGTACTTGATTCTGATCTGGGTCTTCCTCAGTCCCACCTGTTGGAGCAGATTCATTTTCCATTAGGTATTTAAATATGCTCAGAGTCAACACAAACACACTGTGCACAAGAGTGAGTCTGAGGACACACTGAGACACTGCCCCAGAGTGCAAGATGATACCTACAGCCTTCTGCTGAGATCTACATTCAGTATCCCTCAAAAAGGGGGAGTTCAGAGAAATAAAGTTGAGAGAACTTCAAAACCTACAGATGAAAGGTAGCTGATTCCTTATCCAGCAGTTTTGCTAATGTAACATCTCAAAGTTGTTGTTTTTCCAGCCAAAACTATTTAATTAATTTGACCTAAATTTTTTCATAGTTTTGGGACAACCAGAATTGCATTTTTCCTCAAATAAACTATTCATCAGAAAGAAAATTACTGCTCTTGTCACAGAACACCAGCTGCCTACCCATTCAAATAATAATAAAAAAAAGCTTTAAAATCAAAAGAAGCAAAATTAAAAATCTTAGAATATCTCTTAACAGTCACAGAAGGCATGTAAAAAGAAAAAATTTTAAGAAAGAAAATAAGGAGGGAAGCAAAAGAAACATGGAACAGTATGGGATAATTGAAAAACTCAAGAGGTTATTCAACTAAACAGATATCTTTCAGAAAATGGAAATCCAGCCCAAATGAAGCCACCAAAAAAAGTATAAAAAATAGCTTGTAAAGTAGTTGTTGCAATTATGAAATACATGTGCTTTTGTTGGTCCTATTATTTTGCACATATCCTATGGAGTTGTAAAGGGCAAGAAGGGAATGTGAACAGCAAGCACAAAACTGAAGAACAAAAGATGAATTATGCAAATGGATCAGATTTGGGAAGCTGAATTTGTTGCCTCCCCAACAACTTGAATAACAGTGTTTAAATACAACTTTCTTTTTGTAGAAAGCACCACTTTCTAAGCAGCCCTTCCAAATGCTTTCCCATCTGTTTCAACAAATGTGATAATGAGGAGGTTATGCTGCAAACTCTAAAAAAATCAAGTTATTTGTCCATACTAGAAAACACAAGACAGGTAAAAGGTTGTGCCAGTCACTGTGCTCCAAGTGATCAGAATCTCAAATATCCTTTATTTTCTTAACTTGGCTTTGCATCCTAAGAGATATGCACTACCAATTTAGGTTTGATCAATTTAGGTTTGAAGGCAGAACAGAGCAAAATAGATCCCTTACAGCTCTGCCCTGCATGAATGTCTTAAGCAGCTAAAAAAATGAGCCATGCCTGGAAAAGGATCCAGCAACTAGAAGGCTTCATTCCCCTGAATGTGAGCTGCTAATACAGAATGTGCCTGAAAACCTTGGTATTTTACTTAGCTGTGGATTCAGAATCAAGGGATGGTTTTTAGTCTGTGCAAGAGCAAAGGACTCTTTCTATTCAGGGATGCTCTTCCAAAGCAGCATTAGGAGCATGCAAATTGTGCTGCAGAAGCCTGACAAAAGCAACACTCAGCAGTGACACCTTCCATGACCTCTCACTGCAAAGGGGACCTTGGCTTAGCTGCTGGAGAGGGAGCTGAGCTTTCTGGCCTCTGTATCCTGAGCCTGTTCCAGTGTAGTTTTGAAGTAATCCCACTAGAAGTGACTAGATTTATCAGTGTGTGAATCTGGGATGTGTAGTCAGAATCTGGCCAGGACTGATTCTCTGTTTCTGCTATTATTCTCAATGCAGCGGAGATTTAAAAAAGGAGAAGGGTCAGAACAGAAGCTGAGAGCATTTCCAAAGTAGGGTAAGGAAACCTTATAAACTGCATGGGGATCAAAATAATAAGGTATGTGAAAGAAGTCACATAAATAAAGTTCTTTGGCTTTAGGGCTAAGCTGCATCATTACAGACATTTGAAATCACCTCCAACACCAGAGGCACAATGTGGCCTTTTTGAAACTGGGTGAGGTAGGAAGTCAAAGCTATCCAAATTTCCTTCAGCCTTTTCAGCATCACTGTCATTTTCACAGGTAGAGGATCATGGGGTTTATGAATCACTGAAGTCTATTTCCTAGATAAACTGAAATAAGTCAAGAGGAAAGAAAAGAGGCTTTCTGGGTCAAGAGATACCATGTACCAGAATATTAAGTATATTCTCCCCGGAAATTTTCTGTTTGTGGTGTTTGACTTTGCCCCTCCATCCCAAATGTCCAGATGTGCAAGTGCTTTCCCTGGGGCACTAGATCTAACTGGGTTTCTTTCTGAGCAGACCCCAAACTCCAGAGAGAGTTTCCTCCAGCTTCCAGAGAAAATGTGACTCTGGGCTGACCAGCTATATATGTGTATCTGGAACACAATGCACATATGGGTGCACGGAGCAGCCAGCCTTCTCCTCTCAGTAAATCTGGCATCCTCCTGATGCAACAGATTTACTACCCACATGCAGAGCAGCTCTGCAGAGCACAGCTGGTGGGGCCAGAGCTTCTGGGGTGACCAGTGCTTGTGAGACATACCACCGCCTCGGCAATCCCTGCCAAACATCCAGCTGACTCCCTTCTCCTTCCAGGCAAGTAATGGAGGGTAGACAGCAGTTTGTTAGATATTTATCCTGTGGAGGCAGATGACAAGAGTGGTTGAAACAGCAGAGGAGGTGGGAACACTGCTTGCATTGCTCCCAGACCCACCTTGGCCCTGCAGATGAGAGCAGGCTGGGTGTTCATCCAGCTCCTCTGCCCTCCAACCACCTCTTCCCCAAACCTTCCCTGTCCTCTGGCACCTTGTGTGGGGAGAGGCTGTGCCAGGGAGTCCCTGCAGGCACAGGGCTCCAGCTCTTCTGCACAGGTTCCTCCTGAGTGCTGGCTCTGCCCCACCATCAACAGCCTGAGGAGCACACTGTCATCACAGTCATTCAATGCCCAACTCCAGCTCTCAGCATGGGAAAGAGAGAGATGCAGCAAAATCACAGAATCATAGAATTGTTTGTGTTGGAAGGGACCTTTAAAGATCATCTAGTTCCAACCCCTGCTTCCATGGGAATGTGCTGCTTAAGGGCTCTGGGGGACTGCCTCCCTTCCCTAGTCTGGCATAGTCTGTCTAGCTAAACAAGCTGCTGGAGATGCCTTTGTGACTCATTTCTGATGGAGGAGAAATGCGTGCTTCCCAGGAAGAAGGAGACTTAGATCCAACAGGAGACACAGTAGCCCGGTTCCTATTTGGAGGAATATTAATTGCAGTTTTTGCTGGGATATTATGGCTATATTAGTTGAGAACTGAAATGTTATTTTAGCTGTAGTAGGCCTCTGTTTCAATTCAACTCTGCAGAACACAGACTAAATTCACTCTTTGGTATTTCTTTCCTGCCATGGTGACAAGATAACTTCTCGGACAGTTTCTTTACTGTTTGTTTCAGTGTACTGCTGAATTTTATGACTCAATACATCTCCTTTTCAGATATGTGTGCACTTCAGTAGGAAGAACTCCACTTATGAGCTGAAAGGCATGTATCACGTCGATAAAGACAACATTATCACATTAGATATTGTGATGAAACATGTACATACTTAATGATTTCTTGCTGGCTTCTGGACTGAATTCCTATCAGGCATTCATGTCTCTCCTCTCTTTAACACCATGCTTAATAGAAATCTTCTGCCTCTCTTAGCAGGGAATGGCTCTGAGCAACCTGGCTTGAGTTGTGTATAGAGAATTTTGAGGGAGTGCTTGTTCATTGTTTAGGTAGATGTTTCCTCTTTGATCCAACATCTGCCCTTTCTGCTGCTCACACTGCAAATTGATGCAGACCTAACAGAGGGATGGGAGACATTTATAGGGCTTCCTGTTTTGCAGTAATTTGGGGGGCATCATTTTCCCCTGCTCACTTTTTGCCTTCAGCAGCAACAATCCAATTCTTTGTGTTTTCGACGGGAAGACAATTCTTTGTCTTGCCCTTTCCTTCTAGTTCTCCCTGAAGGCTATAGAAAGAGAGAACACGAATAACCAAGCAATGAAATCATAAAATATCCCATTTACTGTTATCTTTCCAAGAACAGTGACGGCATTAAAGTTCTGAAAACCTTTTTTCTTGAAGCAAAGACTGCAGCTAGAACAGGAAATGACACAACATAAATTCAATTCCTGACAATTATTATAACATGAAAGGGAAATAGTATAAATCACTGTTGTTAAACACTCTGATCATTGGCTAGATCTGGCCCATTTGAGCTATTTATCTAATTCCTGTGACAGATTCAGATTTTGCACCACACATGCTTTCATTTTTTAAAATACATGTTTCACGTTTTTATGCTTCTGAAAAAGAGCTTCTGCATATGCACTGGGCTAGAAGCTGGTGAAAGCTCATGCATAGCTGTCTTTTTTAAACTACAGAACACAAAGTATGGTATGTTTGAAAAGACAAAGTCTACCCCTTTTCATTTCAGTTGGTGTTAACACTTGAACTTAATGACACTTTATGTGGTTGACATTGAAATGTTTCTCAGAAGTCAACATCAAGGAAAGATAAAGATGCAAATTGGAGGGGTTTGTATAAAAAAATAATTAAAAGTGCATACATTTGGGGGGAAAGGAAATCAGAAATATCATGCACAACAGTAAAGCATATCTAAGTCTGACAAAAATTTTGTTAAACCCCTATGCAGTGAAGGTGTGAAGCTTAAATAACTGAAGAAAAATAGACCCATCTGGGAAAGTGTTAAGAAAAGATCTGTGTTGAATTCTCCATCCCAGCTGCATGCAAGGCTGACCCAGAGTCTCCTGAGGGTCCCTCAGTTTTAGCCACTTCAAAGCTGTACTGTAGTATTTTAGAACAAATAAGAGTTTCACAAAATAAATTTTTTGCTTTTAATATCAGAGCAAACATTGATTTGTATTGTTATAAATACAAATAGTACCAGTCAGATATTCTTCATATATGAGATTTATTTCACAGCAATAACCATTTGGTCAGATATTTTATTGGCTTCTCGCTTAAATTGCAGTGCTGCCTAAGGCAGTTGCTGTTGGAAACAGAATACTGCCCTGATAGACTTTTGAATCAAAAACTAGGGCCATGCTTATTTTATACTCCAATGCATTAAAATTTACTGCTTGCTTTCCATGCTTTAAGTAAAGTTACTTCATTAGGAACGGGAGATATATTTTTATGATGTACTCAGAAATGCAGTATTTTGAAACAAATCATTCTTTCAACATAGTAATTCAAGAAGTGTGAAGCTATAAAATCTAAGAAAAAGATGGATTTTAAGAAGAAAAGACTATTCTAAGGAACGGGATATTCTATTTTAGAAAAAAAAATTAAAGAATCTAAGAGTCATGTCTTCACATACTATTCCTAATTTAGCTTTGAAGTACTTTGCTTTAATTCTTAATCCTGTCTTGAAAAAGCCAATGATAAATTGTGAATATTGCTATTTTTACACTGTAACTTACAGCATATTATATGTTATATGGACACCATAGAAAATAGTCAAGATCTTAAAATTTTTGTGTCTGTCTGGAATTTGGTATTGCACAGGCAGAGAGCTTCAGCAGAACCAAGACCTTCAACATAAAAGAAATTTTATTAGCATTTTTTTATTATTATAATTGAATTATTTTTGGTTTTATTTATGAATATTAAATTACACAAAAAATTGTGACATTGATTTATTTCTGTCTGGGATGTGCCACTTATAATAAAAATATAATAAATTTTTCACACAGAAATTTGACTTCTATTGAAAACTAAGACTCTGAATTTTATTTATTGTTCAACAGAAATATGTATGGTTTACAGGTTGGTTACAAATCAGTAATTCTTACTTGTTCATATATTTAACCCAGTTGTCCGGTAGTTAACAGTGACTAAAGGGGAAATATTCAATGTACACACTGCCCCTCATGAGGGAAAATTTTATTGGTCTCAGACACCAGCTAGAAACTGGGAAAACTAAAACATAAAGTTACGAGGTTCCCTTAAAAGCTGAACTTCCTCCAGCCACCAGCTGTCTGAGACTGTACTTGCATACAGAAATCTTTCTTAGGGAAGGAGCACTTGTGAACCCAGGAAAGCAGACCAGCACAAGGTGTATGAAGTACAGAATCAAAGAGGGCCTCCTGTTCAGTCACAGGGCAGTGGTGATCCTGTCCTGTCCAAGCTGCCCTGCAGACCTGCCTCTGGTGTCCAATTATACCCTTGGACACTTTGTCACACAGATGGTTTGCAGTTCCCAGCTCCAGTCCTGCCCTTGGAGCCCTGTAAACCCCACTGGTGTCTTTGGGTCATTGCCACAGGAGCAAACTGGGACCAATGGGGCTGGAAACATGTCCTTACCATAGACAGATCTGTGCCTTCTCAAAAGTCTTTTGTACGGCCAGATCCTCCCAAAATCCAAAACTAGACTCAAAAAAGTTGCCTCAAAGAACACTTGCAGCTTCTGGTGAGGCTAGATTGCACAAATGAAACTCACTATGGGAATATTTAGAGGTTCTTTTCAATAACAGAGAACTTTCTACTTGCCTGGAACTTCAGGGCATGACTTTAATTTATATTGCAATAATTTCAAGCGAGAAATTAGTATAATATATTAGTATAATAAGTGTATTACAGGCAATTAGTATCATTCATTATGCCTTCTTCAAAATTATAATACTGATATTTTCTGACATTCAGCTCCCACCATTATGGCAGTGGGACAGTCAAAGCATCTCATTATAGATCCAGAAAATTCCCAGATAGATTAGTTCAGCAGAAAATAGGTCATTTAGTAGGAAATGAAAGGCAGATGTGTATAAGATTAACCATCACTTTCTTTTAACTGGTCCTGGTTAAGGAATTATGTTTTCTTCAAGTAAGATAATTTTGATGGATCATTTTTGCTCTGGGTTTGTTCAGGAAGACAGCCAAGACAAGACCCAAACCATTTATTTATAATGAGGGAATAGCTTTGAGGCCCATGTCCAACTGCATTCAAAACTACAACACCTAAGATTCCTTCCTTTCCATATTCACTGTGTATGGAGACTCCCATGGTGAAATTACATCACCACAAAAGAAGTAGTTTATCCTTGGAAATGTTGGGTTCAGCCCTTGAAACCTGTTGAAATACGCTACTGCAATTTAAGCCACAGACCTGCCTCTGAAATGACTCGTCCTGGTGGCAATCTGGGGCATTAAATCAGTGGGTCTCTGCAATTGTGTGAATCTTCACTGCCCTGACTGCCAGGGATGCTTTCTCAGAATAGCACAAAGCTGCTGAGAAGAAAGTCTGAAATAAATCCCTCTGTGGTGAAATTCAGGCCTGGCTGATGTGAAGGAGAAGTCTGGCATGGGCTGTAAAAGGCCAGGATTTCACCTTTTATCACACCACCCCCATCCCTGAGGAGAAGGCGTCGTTATTTATTTATGTGGTGCCATTAGTGTGTGAGGCGCATCGGATGTGCTCCTTGGCTGGTGCAAAGCCACACTGCTCCATTAATTCCTCTCCTGCCTCCACTCTCCAGGGTGCAATTCCCACTGCCTGGGACAGCTGGAGAAGCCATGGGAATGACAGCAGAATTAAGACAGTGGTGCTAAATTTTCACACCTCCTTATGATCCCTCTTTCTAAGCCAGAGCTTTTAAGAAACACAAAGTAGCTCTCAAGAGACACCATATTTATTTATTTGCATTTTTATATAGCGAAAATGTGTGTTGAGATGCTGTGCCAGCATTTATAACCATCCACTCAATAGAGTTTACAGTAAAACACTGGTCATTAGCAAATCTTGATAAAATTCCTGTTATAAGCATGCAATTGAAAAGCAGATCAATATCCTAGTTTGTCTCAGACCTAATTGCATTGCTTCCATTCTTCTCTCTTTTTTATTAGCAGAAATTTTGTCCACTCAGGAGGAGAGGAATGAATCTCAGAGGTGATGACCATGGGATTCCCCTGAGAGTCCTTCATGGACAGAGGGCTGGGCTGGAAGAAGATGGTGAGTTCCATCTCTCTCAGTCTTGGATAATAACCTATTATGGACAAATTGCATTATTTTTTGTGTCTTTACCTGCTTGGACTTTAGTTTGGCTGTTTGGGTGTAAAGTGGTATCAGGGTGGAATTTCTTGCTGAATTTTTGTACTGGACTTTGCACTGTTGAACTGTTATTTTAGGCTCTTTATTATTAATATTAATATTAAAAACAAAAACAACACATGGCATTTGAAGAAGCAGCTGATTTTTGAGGGTGAAAGCAAATCCCCAGTAATAAAAAGTCTAATAAAATCAGTATGCAGACTTTTAGTTAGAAATACAGCAAGTGTTGCAGAGGCTTTAGTCATCATATTGGCATCAAGTGGCCCAAGGATAGTTCTTTTCTGCTGTTTAAAACATGAAGTGTGGTTTCAAGATCAAATTCCTTTTATTCTGATGCCATGGAACATCATCGATCACCATTTTGATACAAGGATGAAAGCTCACTCTCACATCTACTTGGCTTTACTTGGTCTGGTGAATAAATACAGTAAATTACCAGGGAATTGTCTTGGGGGTTTTAGTGGGTCATTTTGAGCTTTCTGGTTTCGTTTTTTTTTTTCTTTAAGGTAGTGAATGAGCTCAGAAAAAAAATGTGGAAACTCCAGCCTTGGAGATATTTGAAAATTGACTGAACAAGATCCTGAGCAAACCTGCTCTGCATGGTCTTGCTTAGATTGAAGCACTGGACTCAGTGACCTTCAGGAGACCATTCTACTAAAATATGCTGTAATTCTATGACCTTAACAGTAAATCACAAAATCAGGTGAGCAATCACAGCTTCCTTGTGCAAAGAAGGCCAGACCAACTTCCTTGGTGAGATATATTTCACTCAATTTGCTCAGGGCAAAACTGAGCCTTTATACTTCACAAAAATAGAGGTCTACTCCTCAGCTGGAATACCAATGTACTGAAATACAATTATACCTAAATACAGGTTAGAATATTTAGTAATATGTAAAATAGTTACACACTAGATGAAGCAAGCAGTGACTGAAAATGAAAAGTCCAAATCTGAGATGTAGAGAAGAGATTAATTTTCTCTGAAAGCAAGACACATCCAACAGTTTCATAGAATCATAAAATGGGTTATGGTTGTGTTATGGTTTAGGATTCTCCAATTTAGTGCTCCCATGCTGCTTCTTTCCCTCCCCCTCCAACTGGAGGCACAAAAGGCCCATGTGAAAAGAGAATTTAAACTTTGAGTCTAGTGATTTCTATCTTACTGGGGAGATTTTCAGAGATAACTTTAATCTTTCTATCTAAGGACCCAGATCAAATTTACTCAGGTCATTTTTAATAACCATTGAACCCTCACCAGATCTACAGAAAATCTTAATTGTTACTTCATAAGCAGGAGTTCAGATAACCCAAAACAAAAATCATGTTTTGGTTGTTCTCTTCTCTAGTTCTCACTTAACTAATAATAATTTACTACTTCTTGAACCAATTATTGCCGAGTGTAACTCTGTCAGATTAAATGCTGCTACCAAGGATACCCCTTCACAGAGCATTCAAAAGAGGCCATGAATATCACCTGGTATAACCCTCCCCAGGATGGAAGCCACAGGACCTCCTAACTAATTCCTAGCTAAAACCCAATAGAGCATTGCATTTGGTATGATCCCCATTTTCCAATTTCTAATGGTTTAGAACCCATTACTTCTCTGCAATTCTTTTTCTGTACCTTCAAATTGAGATGTGAACATTTAATTTTAGTCAATATTTTTCAAGCTTCAGCTTTCAGCCTTTAGATCTGCTAGGCTGGAGAACTCTGTGAACAAATTTTTATCCTTGAAGCAGGTACTTCAGGTCCCCTCCATCTTCTACCAAATATGAAAGCAGGTTAAGCTCCTTATTATATGTCATTTTTTCTAATCCTTTCATTATTCTTCGAGTGCTCCCTTAAGCTATTCAACAGGGAAAAACCTGAATCTCTGTATTATTCATGAACTGGAACTGAACACAGTATTTCAGCAGCCATGGTATCAGTGCCAGACACAAAATATTACCTACATACTCTATGTACTCCTTTTTAAAGATCAAAGCAATCACATTTCTTTAATGGAAGAATAAAAAACTTAACACAGTCGGTTGAGATAACCCAAGGTATTACATTCTGTTCTAAATGGATGCCTAAATACTTCATATAAAATAGGGGGGCAGGAATCAGCCAAAGTGCTGATCTTTATCTCAGATTCTCTTAAAACCCAGGAAAAAGGTATCTACATAGATACCATAGTGGGTTTAAATTCCTTCTCCACAGGTTTACTAGGAGCTCCTTCACAGATGAACTCAGATTCAGAAGCTGGCGGATGTCTGGACTTCTCATGTGGACTGAGTTGTCTTCCTCCATCTGTCCCCCACTGAACAAAGTGCTGAATTCAATCATGCTGAGACTCAGACTCTCTTTATGTTTATGGTGTTTCCCCTGCTCAGCATGCTGCCTTCTGAGGAGTGAATATACATTGTGCCTTAAGTGTCCCCCTGGGTGCCCAGATTCACTTCACTTCAAACTGTTTGAAGATGTGGGTTTAAGACAAGCTCCAGATAACAAGAAAGTAAAAACCTTACATTGGAACCAAGCCTGTCCCTGATTCTTTTGAGACAGACAGGGATGTCCCAGTACATACACCATACTGACATGTCCACCAGGCTCCATCATAGAGTCCTGATTTCATGTGTAGTAAGACACTGCAGGCTGCGTAGACAGATGAGTTAAAGGCATCCTTTTGCCAGATTTGTATCATATTAGAAAGGTGAAATGTTGCTTTAAAGCAGTCTTTGGCCTTCTGTTCTCTAGACTGCAGAGCCTATGAGCTCCATCCTTCAAAAATCTGCATCACTTCATGCAGTAGCTTGCGTAGCCCCACTAATTCAGAGGTATAAATTCGAGCAGACAGCAGGCATTGCAAACTGGAACCCTGCAGGTCTGAGGTCTATTCATAGATCTGACCATAAACCATGGTCCCTAGTGCTCAGCCACCCTAAACAGTGCTTTTGAGGAACACCCTCTAACAATGCCTTGCAGAGCACGGGAAAGGCAGGAGTGCAATTGTGGCTCCCAGACTCTCTTGACCCAGTTGTAAATTACATGTGGGTAATAAGAACTACAGCTTACATGAAAGTAACTTCCTCTGTCTGACTTTAGTTGTTTTATGGAGACAGATTGCCTAGGAACCTTGCTGCTTCTTCAGTAATAACCATTGGATTTATGATAGATCCCGAGATTTCCTACTTTGAAGAAAGTTCATGAGTGTCTGAGCAGATCTTGGGTCCTCTGCCAGGAGAGTCATGCAGAGACAGGTTTTGAGCCACCCAGCTCATCATTGAAGAGCAACTATAGAAACTTAGGACGTTGTCTGGGTGCATGGCACTGACATTTCCACAACTGCTTTTGGAACCCCTCTAAACGGGGAGCTACTGCAGCTACCCTGCCTGCTGCACCCACAGCTGATGGAGCTCAGGTACTGTGCCACAAGCACAGTGATGTCTTCAGTACAGAATCCTGCCAGTGTTGGGGAGGGGTTTTTGGTTTGTTTGGTAGGTTTTTCGTAAAGCAAAAGAAAAGATTGATGACCTAATTGGTTTGCTGCTATCATTTACAACAAATCATCAACTGGGGTAAATAAACATTGCTCTATTTAAATCAAAGCAACCAATCTTCAGCAGGAGGATTTGAGAGGTAATGGGAGATTTCTTTTGAAGATAATGATATGAGACAAGGATAAAGGACAATGAAGATCCTTCCGTAAAACCGCTAATCTCTCCCTTGCCATTGAATCATTGCTCAACTGTAAGCACATGATTGTGCCCATTTCTCATTAGTAAAAAAAAAAAAAAAAGGTTTAATTGAGTAAAAAATAAAACATCCTCACATCCCTTAAGTGTATGACTCTCCTCTAATTTATTTAGATTTTATTCAAAGTATGAGCCTTTAAAGGCTCAGTTTTAATTCATTTTCTATCTGTTGAGAAGTAGTAGAAAGGAACACCTCCCATCTTTGCTGATAGGAGAGAAAAATCAGTAAAATCATGGAAGTGTTAACATTGGAAGGAGGGTCAGGAGCAGGACAAGAGGCTTGAAATTCCTTTACAAATAACATGAGTCACTTACTTTAGGAGCAATGCTCATGATGGCTGCGCTACATGCAGTAAGTGTCACTGTAGGTTGTTTTAGCTGTGAAATGAATCAGAGGTGTTTCATAACCACACAGTTGGCTTCCTCTCCACTGGTGAATATGACCTCTCCTCCGTGGCAGAAGCAATCCACTGCAAAACACAAGGTGAAAACTCCTAGTTTAAAACAATAAAAGAAGTTCAGTGACAAAGTAGTCGTGTACCATGTTTTTAAAAATAACAGTCTTTTGGTGGTAGAGTGGGACTGATATGATGTGAGGCATGGTTTCTGCTCTGGCAACCAGCTTCTTCTCTGCATAAGTAGTTTTAGATGTGTTTTGCACCAGATGTCAAATCAAAATTGGAGCTATGGACTTCTTCCTGTTTCCCATGAAAATTATTAAAACCCTTATACTCCAGTTTGAGCAATTGTGTAAACTGAGCTCTGAAAGCTTCTAATACCACTTGGGACAGCCCAACTAGGAGTTGTACCTGAAATCTACAGGCATTCTCAGTCTCTCATAGGGGATACTGCTCCACAGGTGTGCATGCCTAGTCTGCACACTGTTGTGTATTTCAACATCAGTTAGCACAATTAGCTCAAAATCCAGCTTGAAACCTTTGGAATACTTTGGCACTAACATTGAGAGCAGTCTTAGTTCTAAATTTCATTTGCAAAATGAATTATCTGATTGCCAATGCAAGATGTAAAGTGTTCTTTTATGACAAGGGGAGAACTGTCTTGGCATTACTAATTTTACTTTTAGTTTTATATTATTTACTTTTGCTATTTTTAAGATTTTTCTTCTTTGGCATTGCTCTGTTTTACCCCCCTTTTGGTTGTGATTGCCTGTGTTTTATTTCTAATGTAATTGAATTTTGCATTGCAGAAGGACCAAAGCTGTATATATTAGGTTATAATATCTAGCTATAAAAAACTGAAGATACTGTCTAGAAATATTAGTTACATACACTTACCTAAAAAACTGGGACCAGTTTCCTAACTGAGTAATCTAAAAAAGGAAAACTATAATAAAATTCTTCGAACCTTTCCTCCACTTGCTAAGCAATTAACTTGTCTCCCACATTCAAGGAGATGCACTCCTGATTTCCACCTCCATAGGAAGTGAATGGCCAAGCTGGAGCACGGAAGTGTGAGAGAGTTTTCAGGACATGAGAGTGAGATATGAAATCGTCTATGTTAAGTTAGAAACTCATATTTAACTTAGTATGTCTTCATCTTTCCATCATATATATATATAATTCAGTAAGACACCTCCCTATACATTATTTTGATAGGCTTTTTATTTCTGTGAAGTAAATAAGAATTACAGAGAAAGATACTAGATGTGATGGAGCAGTAATCCAAAATAAAGAAAGAAAAAAATTAAAGAAATGACAGATGAAATTAGGAACTTTACAGATGACCTTCATCAATTTTTGTGGGGCTTGTGTTTCATTCTGTCAGCTCCAAGCTTTTTACTGCCTTGACTCCAACTGAAAAGGCCCGAATCAGACTGCAAAATAAAGACACTTGTGGAATCTGGGGATATTAAATTATACAGAGAGCTGCCATCTCTAAAGAGCACTAAGATCATAATGAAATTTTCTGAAAGAGAGAAAAGATCAGCAAATCTCAAAGGACCAATTTCTGTGAGGCTGAATGCACTCAATACTCCTACTGAATTAAAAAGTTCAAATTAGAGAGAGTTTGAGGGTTACTTGGAGCAAGGGGTTGGGGGGGAGGGTAACACTGGGAGTAATTGGAGGCCTAAGATTGTGGCAAATTCTTAGTCTTGCAGTACTTCAGGCAATCCAAACAGATAATGTGAATCAGACTGAAGCTGTGGTGCTGACAGAGGTGTCACTGGTTGAGGATGCGTGCAATGAGTCATGCAGGAGGCCAGAGCAGGCCTTTCAAATCATCCCTCCGAATCATGTGCTCAGCATCTTACAGGAAAGGAACAAAATGTGCAACTGATCTCATCTAAACTTTGCTGTGTGCAATTTGGTTATCTAGATTCAGTCATCCTCATTCCTAAGCAGTCAGTGGAGGCAGATAGGACAATGAGCTGCCTTCAGGAGGTGTCTGTTTCTCTCCACTCCACAGGACGACCAGGATGGCTGAATTACATTGATTAACATGTAACTGGCAAAATTAATTCAATCATCTCCGCTTATGTCAAAGTAACCCTTTGGTCCTTTTCAGTTACTGCATGATGATTTATCTTCTCGGTTCTTCTTGCCTGGCCCTGTTGGGACTCTCTGGGCTTACTCACAATTTATATTGCATTAGGAAAAACAGAAGCTCTCCTCTGCATTTGCTAAAAGGGGCAATGATTTTAATCCATTCGTACAACATGCAGTGACTTTGTACAAACTGTACAAGAGAAAAACTATGGAGGAGTAGTTTCTAGCATAGAATTCTTTTTATTGTTTACAATGTTATAGTATTTATAATATAAAATATGAAGGTTGGACCTCAGGAGTATACATTGCCTCCAATAGAGGATCTGGTTTGTGTTAATTTGGAACTTGCCGGAAAAAGGAAATTTTCCTATTTTTATTAAGATGGACACATCCTTTAAGGCCTATTTTTTTCTTGTACAAACATTTAACTGTAGACCTAATCTACATCACTTTCATGAAAGGATTATTAATTTTGCAACACCTGTCCTGCATTAGCAAATAGCCATCTCTTGCAGCTAATTTTAACAAATTCAGAAATACATGAGGAAGTGTAAAATATTTATTACATGATCTGTTACAGGTCACAGATGAACTGTTGGCTTTTGTCCGTAGATGTTTCATTTGTAGAAGAATATACAATGCTATGAAGTAGCTTCAGATTGTAAAATTCCTATGTTTTAGTGACCTTATTTTGTTATTAATGGGAGTACTCTGGTACACAAAGTTACTCACATGAGCAAGTTTACACAGTAGCATTTTTCTATGAGCATTGGAGAACACAACCCTGTGGGTAGCCAGTGCCAGATCTGGTCCTGCTATTGTGCCTGCAAAGTGTCTGAGAAAAATAAAGCCAGATCTTGAAATGAAGACAAATTTCACTCATCTAGCTTTTAAATGATGCCTTAGGTTTTAACTCTTATATTTTTTCAAATCCTGTACTGCCCAGTGTAACTCTGAAGTTTCTTGTAGCTCATTAGCTGCTGCTCTACTGTGCTAAAATAGAAATAACAAAGCCTCTCCAGGCCTTCTCTCCAAGGACACACACACTGTCCTAGGCCCAAAAGTGTCAACCTTCTTCTTGGGGGGGGAAGGGGGGAAAACTTGGGGAAATTACATCATTAGCTACAGTTTTAATTGGTGAATTTATGCTGATATGCAAATGGACCAAACCTATAAAGATGTGACCTGTTGTCCATCTTGGGATCCACTGAGGCAGG
This sequence comes from Vireo altiloquus, assembly GCA_013396875.1. NCBI lineage: Eukaryota > Metazoa > Chordata > Aves > Passeriformes > Vireonidae > Vireo > Vireo altiloquus. Next base: position 93,971 of record VZRF01007827.1, on the reverse strand, counting down.
AGCCTCTGGACTCCCAGGGTGTAACCTTTGAAGGCCTTTCAAATAAATACCTCCTTTATTTCCTTATTTCTGTCTAGTCCCTGTTTTTAGGTAGCCATATAAGGCATCATAACCTACAGGGCAAATAAATCTCTGAAAAAGCTCCCCTCACAATTTGAGTGGTGAATTTCTGCTCTTCACAAATGTTTTTCCAGAGGTCAACTCCTCTGCTGGTGGATTCACCTTCACATGCAGCATTTCTCCATGGGGAATAGCCCATAAGCACTGAAATCAGTTATGTAAATTGCAAACCACCTAAGGTGCTGATCTAATTTAGCTGGGGTTTGTTTTCAATTAAGAACAGGCGGGGTTTTGTTGCTTTATTTTGCCTGTCATCTAGACACCTTCCTCTTCCCTCCTAAGGATACTTTTATTTATTTTCGACATTTAAGTGAAAGACAAAAGAATTGTTCCTTCAGTTGCAGTATTATTGCACAAGGGATAAACTGGTCCTAAGAATACAAAAAAAATCAAGTTCAGATACTGATTTTATTGACTGTGCAAAATAAATGAGGAAAGTGCTGGGTAAAGGTCCATCCAATATAAAGATAAATGAGATGGATCTTCTCAACATAGCTTTTCTAGCTCTGTGCTTATGGTTGGAATAAAAAATGCCCAGTTGTCAGGGGATACATGGAAAACCCCATTCTACTACCTCAGCCTGAGGTCTGTACAAAATTCAGTGTTAATGCTTCCTGCCTTCTCAGAATTATTTTATTTATTTGATTTTGCAAAGCTTTGCCTAGAGAAGGAATACAGTCGTAATATGATGTAACCCATATCAAACTCTGTTTTGTTCTGATCATTTCAAGAAAATTTGCTGTGATGTGAATGCAGGTAAGTTCAATCTATCCATAAATATTTTAAATATGGAAGCTTGTTCAATCTGGGGGTGGACCAATTTAATGAAAGCATGGCCTGAAGGCTAATTTAGCTGAATAAACTCTTATTTTTTGCCAAACCAAATGTCTTTGGTTTAGAAAAAATCAATTAGAAATAAGCTTGAGGAGTTGACATTGTTTTAATAAAACTGATTATATATAGGTTATGCTTAATAGTAGTAGAACAGCAGGAATTTGTAAGCATCATCTAACATGCTAAAAGCATGCACTTCTTTAGCCTGATATCTGTGAGCAAAATTATCTGGATTCAGTGGAGCTGATGAAAAGGAGAAGGCTAGACCAGAGAGTTAGGAGGAACAAGAGTTTGTTTTATTCATCCATATTGTGTAGAGTTTTTCAACAAATTAGATGTTAAAGAAAATATACTCTTTCAGTACAGGGCCAGTAAATACAAGTGCCATGAAGATGTCCTGAATTATCAACAACCGAATCTGTTGTAAAGCTCCAGCTGTGAAAATTGCATTCAAAACCAAGACTTGGTCCTTGGGGTTTGGACTAAGCAGCATGTTAAGAGGGACCCACTGTTTGGTACTATTCTTGCAACACAATTATAAGCTTGTAAAATAGACCAGGTATCTGACAAGTATGTAGTCAGGCATAGAGTTTTTCAGCAACCATCAGCGTGCTCAAAGATGTATTTTTATTTACATGCTCAATTTCAATTAGCTATTTTTTTTTTAATGAAAGAGAAACTAAAAACGTTTAAACACTTTATTTTTTAGAGTACTGCTAGAAAGATATTTTAAACTTAATAATACAGCAAAACAAAACAGTTTGGACAAACAGGATACTTCAAATTGACTGTAGTAACAGTTCTTTTCATTTTGTCACAGGAAAAAAAAATGTCCTATTATAGTCTGAATTATCTCTTACCCCTTTTTATTTCAGAAGATGAACCAAACCAAACCTTAATTTGCACAGGTTCACCTTTATGTCAGAAATTTTTTGTGACCACTGTGAACCAAGACAAACTTACACTGGCAGAAAAGCCATCAGAAGGGCAAACAGGAGGTGAGTGTTGATTCTTGGTGGGTAGTGGTAAAGATATGGCACCAAAGAACTTTGAACGAAGTAAAGGCATAGATTTACATCTCCTTTCTTTATTTGTTCATCTACATTTTTCAAGTACCCTTTTACATGGGAAGAATTTACCAATGTGTTGCATGAACCTGCTCCCTGGACCCTTGCCACTTTGCTCTCTGCTACAGGAATAACAGCAGGATAAAAACTAGATATGAATTTCTGAAACAGCACAACATTTATGCAACAGAACTACAGAAAAAGTCTCAAATGCCGATGAAGAAAAATTCTCAGATGTGGAGATCTGCTTTCCATCCTGAGGAAAGTAAGTGTGAGCAGTGTCTGACCAGCTCGTTCATGCTTGGAAGCCTCTCCCCAATCTATCAGGGGTTTCCATAAAGGCCTGTGTTGGCTCAGTTCTGCTTTCACTGGCTGTATTATATTAGTAAATCAAACAGGACAGCTCTGGCACATTATTATCCATACTGTTAAATAGTTGGCACATTCCCTGAAGCAATTTTGCCCTGGTGTTTTCCCAAAAATTACCCAGAATGGCACAGGGACACAAGACATTCACATCAGGCAGTATGTGTTCAACCAGCCTCTTTTGGGGGCATTAAGCCCTGCAGATGTGCATGTGTTATATCCATTGTCTCTGTTAGAAATTAGTCCCTTCCTACTTTTATTTGTGGTACAGTCCCTGAGACCAACTTAGGGTATTTTTCCAAGGATAAGATAGTTTCAAAACATCTAAACAGCATTAGTTGTCAAAAGGCTTTTACTTTTACCTTGCCTAAAATGCATTCTAAATGGTTATAGACATCCTAATTCTGAAATGTAATATTAATGATTGAAAGGTCAAAACAAAATCAGATTTAGGACTTTCCTTTTCTCTGTTTCTCCTGTTGTAAAATGAACAGTGCCATGGACCAGTTGAGCATTTTTCTGGTGGATGGAGACTTCCCATTCACCTTTTGTGTGATGGAGAAAAGTACAAGACTGCCTGTGGGAAGCTATTACAGAAACCTGCATCAGAATGAGCTTGACAAACTCATTTCACTGCTGAATTACATTTGGCTGAGGAGCATAGGAAATGGTTTGAGAGAGAAGGAGAGGTGGGAAAGTAACTGCACAAATAGGTGCTAAAATGGGAGTATATGTAGTATCACTGGATCCTACAGGGCTTAGCTGCTTAAGTGCCCTGTAAATCTGTGCTAAGTGATGATCTGACTGTACTGGGATGAGATATGATATTTAAGGGGAAAAAAAGTGAGATTGGGGCAGGGCAAGAACCTGCCAGTGATTATGAAATGGGCAAGTGCTGTAAAGGCAGCAGGGTAAGCAACAAAAACAGATCCCAAAACTGGCAAACCAAGCCTGGATTTTCAGAGGGGAACTGCAGCAGCAGCAGGCAGATGTTGGGTGCTGCTGCATGCTCTGAGCCATGCCAGCAGCAGCAGCCCAGCCGTGCAGCCACGCAGCTCCTTTGCCAGGCTGCAGCTGCTCTGCTCCACAGCAAAACACATCTTAGAAGGGAACCAGGGACACAAGCAGTGACTTAAGGAAAAATGTAAGAGTAACCAGCATAAGTTTTCTGGGTTTTTTTGCTGTTGGGCTGTTTTGGATTTTGGTTTAATACTCTTCTTCAGTAAAACCTGTATAATAGACTGTCATTAAATGTGAACAGAAGCTCTTACAAGTAGAAACAAGACTCTCAGACCTTAGGTCTACCAGTAAAGTAGTCAGTACCAGGACCTGAACCTCTGCCCTTGAGGCCAGTTGGCATGGTCTGCCCAGATTCACCGTGTTAAACTACCCTAGTCTTCAAAAATCCTGGTTTCGCCCAGACTGGCTGCTGGGCAGGTCCACAGCCTCAGCTTTCTCCTAAAGTGCTTGGAGAGAGTGCTGGGCAGCTACCAGCAATACTGAACCAGGTCTGGTCCTATTTAGTTCAGGAGAGTAGATGTAGCCTTAAAATATACATCAAGTCATCTGTTGCCTTAATTCCACAGATTTCAAAGGATTTAGGCCAGAAGGAAACTTGCCCTAAGCTGTGCATTCTTGCAGCATGCTCATTATCACATTTGCCTTTGACTTGCACAGCTGTAAATCCATGGAAACCAGAGTAATTCAGGGATGAATCAGGTCCATTATCTCCTCGTGTTTGTACAGCACTTAGCACAATGGTGCCCTGATCCTGATGGGAATTCATGTTATTTTAGGACAATCAGAGCTTTCATTCGTTAAAATAAAGTATATTTTTAGCCAGAGCCAGTGTCAGTGGCAATGTATGGGGAGTGGGGGTGGAGTGTGTGAATGAAGGGGAAGGCACAACTGATTTTCCCCCACATGACTCTGAGCACACCTATCATATGCCTGAGAGATTATCGCTCCTCCTGGTCAGGATGGCTGTGAAAATATGACCAATGGGGGGTTTGGAAGCCGAGATAAAAAATAAAGAACAAAAACCTCTGAATATTATTGCTTCTTTTTTAAATAAGTTGCATCATGTTTAGGTTGCTCAGTATGTGAAGCCCAGCCATATTTCTGATTATTTGGGATTAATATTGGTATGTTTAGTGCTTTCACTAAAAAGTAATAAATCAGGTGCAGTGCAATTGCTTTCCATAGAAAGTTACATCTCGAAGATGTAATTTGCTCAACACTATTTTTTTTCCCCATGCAAATAAAAGGAACCAGGAACACTTGAAAAAGCAAGAACTGTGCTGTGCTCCATGTTCAGAGGTACTTGTTTCGGCTTTTTTATGAAATCTTGTTAAGAGCAGTAAGTCTTATAAATTCTAATGAGATACATATGTGGAACATATATAAAGACATTACACATGTCTTAAAAAATATCTGCTATATAAAGAACCCAACTGTGTGTAGTTATTTTTCAAAGCAGAGGTAAGTCCTAGGAGAAGACAGAAAAAACACCAGTTGAAAATCATAATCCTAGCAGGGCTTGTTGCTAGTTCCTGTTAGTTTAAAGCTGAAATGTGTGCTCCACCTTCAAGTTATTTTCACAGACATAGATGAAGAAGATTGAATATCACCTGTCATTAATCTAGTGTCCTGACATGACAGAATCACCATTTCTCCCACTAAATGTGAGCTGATACTCACAGCTTAGAAACATCAGAAGCACATATTTTTATAATCAAAAACTACGAGTAATTATTGCTAGAGTTGTAACAAGAAGTTTTAAAAACTGACACGTGAAACTAGGGAACTGCCTTTCCAGTCCTAACCTACCCGCTAGGAAAAATAGAAATGTAAAGATTAGGCTCTTTCAAAGTTTCTCGCTTGTTTTCCTTCAAGCCAATTTGTGATCTCATTGAAACATAATCTTAAAAATTCTTGCAGTGAAAAGCCAAGTCCTGAAAAGACTGTTAATTTTATTTAACACTTGAAAGTCCTTTTCTGATACTCTTCTTGTTTTCACAGGTAGGCCTATTAATATTCTTTTGCTTATTCCTAAACACAAAGCATTTTATTTCAAGTGGGGGCTAAACTATTTTGGGTGTGACTATTAGGGAAAGGTGTGACTATTAGGGAAAGGTCTTCCACTTCCATAACTCTGACACTTCCATAATTCCACAGCTCTAAGAGACATAAATTTCCTTCCAGATCTGAGTTGCCTGTGTGTGTCCCCTCAGTGTGAATGCAAGCCAACGAAGGAGTGCTGTGACACAGAGCCACCTGATGTGTGTGCGCCCTTGCCCTGTTGCCATGTGTTTGTTCTAGCACATCTGGAGTGCCGAAGGCTGGCAGCCTGGCTTTAATGTGTCCATGGCTGAGTCAGAATCCACAAGTTGCTGAAGGTCTTTGCATTTTAAGAATAATTATGATACAGTTTAGTGCATGTACAAAACCGGTGATAGCACTGCCTTTTCCTGAGCATGACTGCAAGGCAGTGTGTCCCACTAACATCCCCAGCCCTGTTTCTGTTTTAGTCCTGTGAAACCCTGTTAGTTCAGACCTTTGACAGTCAAGGGGAGAAGATGTGAGTCGTATCAAATTAATAGTCATGGTAGCATCTTTCTAATTCTACTGAAAACTAATCCTTTAGATCACAACAGGTAGGTAGTTCACAGTTAAAAAATAACCATTTGTTTTACCAGCAATGTAATTTGCTGCAAGGGTGCTTCTCAGCCCAGTGAAGTAGTTAGTCATCTGTGTTCTATTTGCTTTATAAAAGTATGAGATTCATCTGCCCTAACTGAAGTAATTAAAAGTAATTTTTCTAGGTTTTGACTGATCACCATAGGCTTTTTTTATGTCAGTAGAAGGGAATGAGGTTCATCTGATGTCTCAAAACCTTGTGCAATTATTTAGTCTGTTGAGATGCCTTCCTTCAGCCCTCCACCTGATGTGTTCATTAAGGAGGGAATATAACTATTCTTGAAAAGTATTTTAATTCCCATGACACACTATTGATGCCACAAAAAGTATAGTGAATTTGTATAAGTCATCAAAAAAACAGAGAAAACAGAGAAAGAAAACAGAGAAATCTCACTCAAAAACTTCACAATCACACAAATGGAAGATATAGTTCCTTCCTTCTGTCCCAGTCACCACCAAACACACAGAATCACAGAATAGTTTGGGTTGGAAGAAATTACTTAAAGATCATCTAGTTCCAATCCCCCTGCCATGGCACAGACATCTTTCGACAGACCAGGTTGCTCAAAGCCCCATCCAGCCCAGCTTTCAACACTTCTAGGCAGGAGGCATCCACAGTTTCCCTGGGTAACCTCCTTCAGTGTCTCACCACCTTCACAGTGAAGAATTTCTTCTAATATCTGATTTAGACCTGCCCTCCTTCAGCTTAAAGGCATTCCCCTTTGTCCTATCACTGCAACCCCTTGTAAATAGTCCCTCTTCAGCTCTCTTGTAGCTACTTTCAGGCACTGGAAGGTTATTCTAAGGTCTTCCTGGAGCCTTCCCTTCTGCAGGCTGAACAGACCGAACTCTCTCAGCCTGCCATAGGCTGGGATATGGATGACAGGACAATACCCATCAGCACCAGCAATCTGCTTCCTGAGGCTCACGCAAGCAGGGCTGCTGGAAACCAAAGCACAACTTCACCAGGTAACTCGGCAAGCAGAGCAGACTGGGAGACACATTCTATCTCTGGAAATGCTAAGGATATCAAATCAAGACCCATACCACCACAGCTCAGAAAATGAGCACAGGTTTTATACCCTCCACGTAGAGGTGGATCACACCAGGGCAGAACCCCCAACAGACTAAAGAGCAGTCAATGAAAAAATCTTTTATGTGATCTAGGACACACAAAGGAAATAATAGACTACAGCATCAGAATTTCTCCAAAACATGCTCAGTTAGTAAAAAGCTTTGTAAAGCTGAAAATTAGGATAGTCAACATCAAATGAAGCTAATCAACAACTTTCTTTTATTGAAAAAGCCCATTACATAAATGTTACTAAGAATTTAAAAATAATCAATGAAATCTGAAGAATACTAAATGAATTTAAGCTTCTTAGGGTACTGAATATAAAAAAAAAATCTAATAAATTCTGAAGAGCAAATGTTAAAGAATATTGAGGAATAATCTCTTAATCTATTTATGGACCCAGCAATGACGTTCATAAATGTGTGCTATTTTATAGCAATGAATTTTCAAGCAGACAGACAGAGGTCTAGATTATTATAGGTCTGAATAAACCTACTTGCAGCTAATGCAGCATTTAGCCCTGCCTGTTGGGCTACATCTCCATGCCCCTGGATTACAATAGAGCAGTCTAGTAACAGTACTGCTCTTAATAACACAGCAAATTATTTCAGCTTGCATCATCCATGAGAGTGACGGAGTAAGACACAATATATTACAGAACAAGGAGGACTAGAAGTATTTGGAAGAGCAGGATGCTTTTCTGTCACGGGCAGACCTGCGTTCTCCACCAGCACTGTATCTCAGCAGCGCTGTGCTTTAAACTGCACCATTAATTATCTTTCAGTTTCTTGACTTAATTCAGGACTAAGCAGGCCTGATGGAAGCAAGTTGAAACCCTGAAAAAGGGGAGACACCACAGTCAGAAACATCATCAAATCGACATTATCTAAAATTTTGCCTCATTAATTAGTCTGGGCTTGTAAATGCAACCCTGAGCTGTTCCCTATCAGGTTGAGAGTTGGAGGGTGAAACAACTCATCATTAAGCACCTCATCTGGGCAATTACATAGGCAGACCACACAAAACTTTGTTTCTCGTGGAGTAGCTGATAGTTAAAAAAGACTGAAAGACTGACAGAATGAAAGACTCAGATTCTGCTTCTTCCTTGTCTGAATGGATTCAAAGTCAGCTTCTTCCCTTTATAGAAAAATTCTCCAGTTATGGAAGTCACAACCCAGTTCTGCTAGAACATCAACATCCCTATTTTTGAGGTTGTGTAACTTTTCCTCAAAAATGAAACTGGCATAAGCAAGAGAACAGTCTCAGTCTTCATGATGGTCTTACTGTCATCCAAGAAGCAAAGTCTAGCTCTGGGTACTGTTCTGTGTACTGCTTCTGTATTTTATGTTACATAAAACCAGGAAATAATCCTGAAAATAAAACCAGGCTGGAGGACTGAGTCCAGTTAGAGGTTAGAACTCTTTTTTCAAAGCTCATAGGATGAAGTTCAGCTCTGGTGACAGTCTTCTCTTCTTTTTCAGACTTCACATAGAGGTTTTTATTTCTTGACTTTCCTAAATCATTCTTGATTTTTCACTGCTTTCTAGTGTTAGCTGCAGCTTTAAAAGCCAAAGCAGAGCAATTCTGTGTTGGAACATGCACCTGTACTGGGCAGAGGTTGTGTAAGTTTTCATTTGTTTTATATGTTGATGTCTTGCAAGATGCTGCATTTCTTTCTTCCTTTTTTTTTTTTTTTTTTTCTATTTGACTGCTGCACAAGGAATATGTCTGCAGAATTAAACAGGGAACTTTGGTCTACTTTGAAGAAATATCCTTTCAGTGACCTGCATGCATGGTTAGTTTTACCATCTGGTTTCTCCTATGGTCCACCCCTCTTGTTTCCTTGTTGATAAATTGGACTTCTGTTGTACAAACAATCAGGTGTGTTCTGGGTAGGTCGAGACAAACACACAGCTGAAGTAAACAGTGGAAGGGAAATGTATCACTGGCTCATGTGAAAATGTATGAAGGCAGGTCTCTTAATTGAAGATTTCTTTCTGAATGATTATTCCATGCAATGGTGTTGTGCCAATAAAGCTAAGAGCTGATCAAGGAAATGAGATGCTTGTCCTGAAAACTTAAAAGGTGAAGGAGATCTTCTTTTTAACTTGATAATGTTCAAAGACAAAGAAAGAAAAATAAAATAGCCCATTATCATTTTGCATTAGAAAACTAATGATATAATTGGTTGCACATGGCTCCCATTGACCTCTGAGTCATTTTCACAGATCTGCTATGAAAATGTTGCCCTAAATATATAAATGGTAGGAAAAGAATTCTTAATTTTCCCACATGAGGAAACTGCAATTTTATACTGAAGTTAAATCAGAGAGGTTGATGCCCTTTGTAAAAACTGCTTTTAAAGACGAAAATAAAATCCTGCCCAATATTTCTAGGAATAAGCCCTACCAAAATCCCTGCTGAATTCAGCCTCAGTGGAGGCATGTGCAGAGGCACATGGTTTGTAAGTGTGGTCCTGTCACTGTGTGCCATTGGCTCTTCTTGGGAACCTGACATTTTTGAGCAACAAGGAGCCTGAAAAATAAAAGATACTGCACTGTCATGTAAGAAGAGGACCAAGCAGGAAATATGATTTTCTATTAGTTACAGTGTGATTACAATGAGAACTTTTCATTCTGACAGGTCAAAGGACACTATTATTGAAGCTGGAGAGAACGTTTATGGTCACGCTGGCAGAATCAAAACCTGTTTCCTTACCCTTAGGCACAGAAGATAAAAAACCTCTGTTATTTTTCCCCCTCAAACGAGTCCTCTTTAACGAGGATGCCACTGAAATTGCAGGAACAGTCACACTGGAGTTCAGGCTCGCTCCGAATTAGCAAAGTGACACTGGCATTGACAGAGACACGCCAGAACCACGTGTTTGCACGAGAAGCTTTTGCGTAGGCTTTCCTACTCACGAGGCACTGCCAAGGCAGAGAGGTCACACGCCCTCCTCCTGCCCAGAGCCAGCATGTTCTTGTGTCCAGCATTCAGTAACTCCATTGCTCCCACACTACTGGCAATAGAAATATTCAAATAGCTTTGTTTACTTGCATCTTTAGTTATGAATGGGCTTTTACTTGTTCTGAGAAGACCATAGCATTAATTCAGTAATTACCCCATGAAACTGATTCATTTAATCTGAGAGTTTGGCTTTGATATGATGATTATCTGACTTCTCAAGTGGAGGCAGAACAGTCATGATATCACAGCATGGGTTTCACAGCCCACAGCTGATGCAGAGATAGGAGAATGAACACATTTTGGAGGCAGTGCACAGACTCACATGCACATGGGTTTATGCACATCACTACCAGAGCATGCAAATGTTTGCGTGTGTCTGAGTTAAACAGGAAACAGTTCCTTTCAGAAAGTGTTTCCATCTACAGTGCTGGCCTTGACCAAAGCCACAGAACAAGATGGCATAAGGCTGTTGCTGCCCACATATCTCATAAGTATATTTTTACTTCAATCTGACAAAAATGCTTTCCTTGACTTGATTTTCACAGTTGTGACACCCAGTTTTTCTATTTGTTTTAAGGTAGAATTGACTGTCTTAAAATTTAGAACTTAGTATTAAAGCAGAAGCTTTCTGTAAATATATTCAAATGATTCTCTGATGATTGCTGCCAAAGCCAGTTGTAAACTAACACACCATTGTTATCATGGTTTTAGGAACTTGAGTAGCTGCTGAGTTTTCAGCAGACATCTCAGCAGACATCTGCCTTTCATTAATTAGATTAAATGAGGGTTTTTTATAGCAAATGTGATAATTCAGGAATTTGTTTTCATTGACTTAAAATAAAATACAAGATATTACAATAAGAAAAACTCCAAAATATTTTCATTTGTTGTTGGAGTCAGAAAAAGCTTGGGAGCTTTTCCTGCTCCTCTGGCTGTTTGCTTTACCCTCAGAGCTCCACAAAAAAGGCTTTGCCTGTGTACCAAGCTTGTGGGAGCATTTGTCTCAACTTCTGAATGAACTGAGAACACCAAGGAAGTGAGGAGATGTTGTTTAGTGTATCACAGAATGTGTAGTTGTAGTTTATAGGTTTTGCTATATATGTTATATGGAGCCAACATGGAGATTTTAGGGTGTTGGCTGCTTCTTCTTCATCTTCTCCTCTCTTCTCCTTCTCTTCCTTTTTCTCTCTGACATGAGTTCCTGTGACTTGTTAATTGGTAGATAGAATTCAGTGTAAAGGAGACATGTCAATAAGGCTGATATTCACTGGTTTTGGGAACAAAATAAGATACGTACAGTTTTCTAACTGGTTGATAATAGATATAAAAGCTACCTGCTTCTGGTAGCCATTGCCATTCTGTCCTCGTGTTCCTGGAGGTCACAGCACAGTCTGTGCCTCTGAAACTCTGATAAGAACCAGAAATAAACAAGCTCTGAAACAGCAGAAAGAAGCCTCATCTCATCTTTTCGGGACATGGGACACTGAAACAAGGAACACAGCCGGGCCAGATGTCAGGGGAACAACATCACCCCCCTGGCAATTTGTGTATTTAGTTTTGATTTTCAGTATTCAGTTGAATATTTAGGTGTAATTTTATCTTTGTGCAATATTTCTGTATCATATGTAAAATCTAATAAATCTCTTAACAAAAAATTGTCCCAAATGAAAAGTCAAAATATTAATTTCAGAAAGTGGCAACATAATATTTCAACATCAGTACACTTTGTCATTAGAGGAGTTCTTTTGTGAAAACATATAGGGCAAAATCAGCACCTTCCTTTCCTAAGTGATTTTGTTGGATTTGTTTAGAAAAGACAATTTGTGATGGAATTTCAATTGCCTATCTAATTATTGGTTCAATTTTCAGTAGAATTAAGAGATGAAACTGTGTTGGGTATTCTGTTCCTTACAGTTACTTGAATTCATATTTCTAAAAGAAAGACAAGATCACAGAAAATGTCTTTCTCTTAATTAATTAATCAATCAATTAATTAATTAATTTTCCTCTAGATCTTCTGCAAATGCTGAGCACTTGTATACTCTTGACTTTTCTCAAACTGAGAATAAGAAACAAATAAACAAACAGACAAATTTGCGTAGAAATCAACAGACTCACCAAGGTGCCTTTCCAAACCACAATAGACTATAGCCTAGCGTTTACAGTGTTTTAGGTAAACAAAGTTATTAAAATTTTACCTAGATTGTCACTAATTCTATTAATCCAGCTGCATAGCTAAGTTAAAACAATATACCATAATTTGTAAACAAAACTGAGCTGAATTTGTATTCAATTCATGCAATTTTAAGAGAAATTTTTGTGTATAAATAGACAGTTGTTTCTAATTCTGTTTGACTTGGGTTTTTATAATTTTCCATTTTAAACTCCCTCTTCTCCAACTGCAAACTGCTAATGGAGTTGAAATAATGTGGAACACAGAGAAACCCCCTCTGACACATTCAAACCCCAGTTCATATGTTTAGGGGGTCCAACAGGCAGAATAGTGCATCGTCTCCCCTTCTTTAGCTACATGCAGCCACTGTGACTGATATGAGCCTGCAGTAGAAAATATCTGAGAAAATGTTTCCTTAACTTATTATTTGAGAGGCATCACTTTGGTGATTAGAGGTCTAATATGGAGTTTATCATTTATGCACAAGTAAAATCAGTGCAGTGAATGACAGAAACAAGCATTTTATTGGGGAATTGTTCACTCCACATTAATGGTGCATTTAATTTTGAACCAGTCTGGTTCTTTGAACAATTTGTTCCAGCTAAGAACAGATTGAGCTGTTCTTTGAATCATTTTTCAGCAGGCAGTACAGTGTGAGGTTTTGATAGCTTTTCTTTGTACTGTAGCTGAGTTCATTTGAGGTAAATCTTGCTGAAGTGCAGAGAGTTTACAAAGGTGCTGAGTGCTGCCTGTGATCCAGTGGGCTTGACATGAAGACAGCTATGTGGACTGTCTGTCTCACATTGAAGCATTAACACATAGTTTTCTGGCAATTTAATGGTTTGTTTTCGGTTGTATATCCCAGCATAAATGATTGACATTTAATGTTAATCCTGCTTTGTATATAGATTTCTCTGGATGAGCATCACTCTACAAAGTATATAGGAAACAGGAGGTGAAGCCAGTCACAGGAGGTTCCCCCCTTGCTGGATGCATGTGAGACTTGGAACTGGCTTTGCCAGCTGTGGAGGAGAAGAAGTGGGTACAGCAGTGAAACACAGGACATAGCTGCTTTGGTTACTTTTGATAAGCAGTGCAACCTGGAGGTGGAAACCCTTACACCAAGGGATATGTTTGTGTCCACAGCAGCACAGAAAGGGCTATGGATTACTCATGTGAATTGAAACATTTTTGTACACACAGACATTATTATTTCTATGAATTTTCTGCAGATTCTTGCAGTCTGAGATTCTTGTTGTGGATTGATTTATAAGGACAAAGTAAAAATAATAAGATCTGATGCAAATTCAGAGCTGTATAAGATTTTACCTTTTACCAGGTTAAAGTACCAGTCTTTTTGTTTTCTTTGGATTTTTTTGGCAGGGGGGAGTGGGTAGGTTGAGTGTGGGCACTACAAAGGTCTCATTGAAGCTACTGAGAACCCAAAGTAGAAGACATAATTGCAGTTTAATGAAACCAATTTTAGATATTCCTTTCATCTCTACTGCGATGTTTATTGTCACTGTTCAATTTTTCTCTTTTAGACAAATTCAAGCCATTTGCTAACCTGTTCATGCTAAATGTCACCCTGTAAAATAAGTAGCTTTGACAAATCTGCCTCCAGTCTACTACCCCAGCATGTTAAAATTATCACAGTCACATTCTTGTTTTTTGAAATTAAAAAGGTGACTGTCATTTGTCATTTCTGCCAAAAATACCATCATGTTTCTCATAGGAACTCAGAATATCTGCATTTTAGTTTATACCTTAAACAAAACAAAACCCACTGTGGAGTAAGAATTCATAGAATATCTGAGAACTGGGTTCAGGTAGCAACCACAGCACAGTTTCTAAATCTGTTTAAAACTGGTGTAAAATCCCAACAGCAGTCAATTGTGCAGGTTTTCCAGAAAAAGGGTGAACTCTGGAACAAACCCACATACCTGCTGACAGACTTGGTGGTCCTTAAGTGTTGAGATGTTTACTTGGAAACCTAATTAGACCTTAAAAACTAGTGCTACCTTTTATTAAATGCAACAGGGATAGCAATATTTGTTGAGTATTTAGGTACCTAGTAGTTACCCAAAGCAATTTGTTGTACACAAATAAGGACACCCAAGTCTTCCAGGCAATCCAGTCTGGTGCACATGGTCTGAGAGCAACTGTTAAATCCCAAAAACCTGGGGCTCACCAAAATGTAAAGAAGACTACAATGGCCACTTTTTCCCAAGACATTACCACTGGCAGAAAAGAATAAATATTTTTCTTTTTAGCCTGATATTGCATTATTCATCTGGAAACAGGAGTGGAAGTCTCACCTGCCAGCACCTGGGAGTTCCAAATCTATCTCACAGTCTTCAAGAAGAAAAGCTGGGACAGAAGGCATGGCATGCATAGTGTAGAGGAGGTCACCCTCCTCTAGACTGTTGAAGCACACCAAGAAGCCAAGCAGTTGGGGTTCAGTTTCAGAGAGAGAGCAACCATTTGAGTTTAGAGGGGCTGGAAGAGGAATTTGTTCTGGACCACAGAAATAGGCCTGTTTAATTTGCTCTGGTTAATGTCTCTGGAGCTGATTTTGTGAGGCAGGTAACTGATACTAGGTAAAAATATTAATTCTTAAAGAAAAAATAAATTCAGAAATAAAGCAAGAGCTGTCCAGAGTGTAACATTGGTTATAAATAATACAATGATTATTTCTCCATAATATGAAACTATAATGAGACAGTCACAGGGCCTCCAGCACTACAGAATTCAAACATTTCATGATTTTTAACACATTTATGTTCACAAAAATCCTAGAAAGCAGGAAAATGGATGATTTACAATTCCCAGTTGTAAAATGTTTACCTAGTTATTATGCAGCCTTTAAAATACTCCAAATAGATATGCATGCACATAGAGCATAAAAATATGATTCACATATACAAAATTGGAATGATGCTTTAACAGGCCCCTTTTTGGCTTTCTTGTTTTCAGCTTCTTGTTTAAGTCTGTTCTTCAGTCCTCAACTTCTTTTACAGCTCAGCTCTCTTCCCTGAACACTGCATTAGCCATGTAATGGGTGCTATGATAGCCTGGGTTTATTTGCAGGCTTCCAGCTGAGCTGGCAGACAATCTGAGTGTGCTTCCTGTGCTCCTGTTTGAAACCAGCTGCAGCCTGTGGCTCCTCCAGGTAGATTCTGTCAATTTAAGTGTGAAAAATTTCAAGGGATGAGCTCTGTCTTCTGACATACTGATGCAAAAGGTAGCAATATTGCATGACCCTGGGGATGGTTGGATGGCTGCTTTGTACTGCAAAAGAGCTGAAAGAAATAGCTTTGCTTTTGGGAGTTTTATGTCTCTGAGGTAGAATATGAAGGACTTGATGAGGAAGTTATGGTTCAAAGGAAGGTTACAAAAATAACAGCAGCCATCCTAAACTTATCTAAAAGATTTACAAGAAGTCTGCTACAATGCATAGGTTTTGACCTCCAGGAACACTAAATTTTATTCAACTTGTGCTGGGGAACAAAAATCACTTGGTGCACTAAATCAGCTTCATTTTTGTGTTTGTGCTTATGGAACTTGGAGAAGAGGTTTAGATTCTAAGGAAATAGTTGTCAAGTGTAAAGTATAATTAAGACAGCTTTGGTGCCAAAACCAAGATTTTTTTTTCCTGTGGAACAGGGATTTTAGGTTTTTTTCAACATAGAGAAGATGAAGAAGGGGTTATTTTTTCTTTTTGATCTGAACAGTCAAAAATGCACCAGTATGACATTTGTGTTGCATAAGCAGATAGTTTTAAGGTGTTCACAGTGTACCATAAATTTACCTCCTGTATAGGACTTAATTTCATACTTTAAAATCTTAGAGAGATACAAAAGTATTCGTTAGTATCCCTACAAATTTAACTAACCTCCCTGTGTTACACTTCAGGTGCTACAAATAGAGCAAAGCCCACTAAATATTTGGGTTTCCTGGCAAAATTTCTAACCACTTCAGCTTTAGGAGTATTGTAACAGATCACATCTTTCCATCTACCAAATCTATGACTGTGATACTCATATAGTTATTTTGCTAAGTTGTGTATGAAAGTGTACACAAGAGTACCTCTGGCCAAGGCCTTGGACTTCATGTACTCTCTGATTATACCACCTCTGTTCTAATAGCTTCTGGTCTCCACATAAAACCAGTGACAAGTGGATAAAAGTGGAGGGGAGGGCAGAATCAATGATGATGAACCTGTGAATAAGGAGACAAGTAATACTCTTTTGCAGTTCAGTGACCTGTACAGACACGCAGCCAAGTAGCAGGCCTTAATTTAGGAGTCACTGGTATAAATCAATGGGCAACAACATTACCATTACATGACTGAGCTCAAAAAAAATCCTCAGGTTATTGCATCAGGACTGAGGACTGAAGTAACAAAGCAGCAACTTTAGATCTCAGATGTTCACATCTCTCAGAGGACTTCTACCTTGGACACACGAACCCTCTGAAACTGTGTCAGACAGAAAAATACCTGAGATTATCTGTGGGATGGCCTGATGGGTGCAGAGGAATATGATTTTTTTCCTGTCCCTCCTTAGCAATTAGCAGATACAAGTATTCAACAGGACTTTTAATCTTCCTAAAATCCCTGATAGCTGGTTTACTCTCACCTCACACCCTCAGAGGACCTATTGATAGGACCACAACCTAGATGACAAGCTTAGATTAAGCATGTAGGGTTTAGGCAATTGAAACTGGAGTGATGTGAATCCAGCCTAGGGCTCCAAATACTGGAATATATCCAATATCCAAAATATTGGATAATACTTTAAGTCAATCTGGCCTTAGCTTACCTTTAAAGAGGGTTCCTTTTTCTTTCACAATCAGTAGGAGATAACACAGATAATCTTTAGGCTTTATCTCTACTATAAAATAAACGGGCCCTTTATTTGCAATTCACTTCAATACAGCGGTGCAATATAAACACTGAAACTAACAGCAAAAAAACCTCTGCTGATTTGAAAAATAACTGGAATTTGGTAGCTCAGCTCCAGCCCTTATTTGCTCTCTTCCAGTGTCCTTGTCAGCAGGTTGCATGTGACATATCTGTGCTGGGGAAGAGACCAAAACATTGGAATGATGAAATACTGTGAAAATGGGTGCTGCTAAACTAGGTGTTGGAAGTCTGTTCTGAATATACTGGACCCAAAATTTTGCAATTTATATTTATTTATTTATTTTTCTATTTAATTTATGTAATGATGTAATTGGGCTTGTATTGTTTGGTGGGACAGAAGGACTGTGGGCGACTGTGGGAGGAAATTTATTTCCTGTAGGAACTGCAGTAGGTGAGGAAAAAGATATGTAAGGCAAAGAGGCACGATGTAAAAAAGGAAATTTATGGTATCACTTCTCTATTTATATCTATGTATATGCACAGAAATATTTAAAATGTGTCTCTTAAACCTAAAGAAAAAAATTAACTTTATCCTAAATCACCACAAAAAAAAAAGTGTTGCCTGGTTCATGCATGTGGGAAATGAGGTAATTACTGTATGATGATTTACTCCAGCTCTACTAAATCACTAGTTTTGTCATTGTCACTAAGAGAACAGTCTTCAAAAGCTTGAAGTCAGAAGAGCAGGAACATTTTGATACCAAAATATTTTGAAAGGTGTTTGGAGGCTTACAAAAAGCAACCACCCTGAGATTCGGATTTAAGGCATCTGATTTCTCTTGATTTAGCTAAGAATTTGCAAATAACCTTTTAATTTTAGGAACTAAATAACCTCAGGTGAAAATCAACCACGTAACCTGCTAAGACATGTTTAACAGTTTTAGAGGGACTAAATTCTCTGCAAGACTGAAGTGCTGCAGTACCACCTCCACTGGGCTTATGCTCAAGGGCACCTTCCCAGTTCATCCTGGAATCCACAAACTGGTATCTACCCCACAAGCCCCCAAAGCAACACAGCTGTGTTATTCTGAGGGCTCGCTGGGACTAACCAGATTCCTCCAGACAAGAGGCCAAGCTTTAAGAGAGAAAAACCATCCATCTAGTTCCACCTTTATACACTCAAACATACCTGCACTGAGAGCAGGTGTTCAGTGGAAGAGTCTGGTCTGGCATATGTCCCTGTGTGAAGTGCTGTAGCCATGTGCCAGGCAGCTCCATCGACCATAGTTAGGTTCAGAGTTGTTTCCACCTCTGGACAAACCAACTAAAAGTAATTGTCTGGTCTAACTGAAAAACTCAGAGCTTCTCAACTAGGTGTATAGGCTACCCATGGAAAGAAACTCATTTAAAGAGGATGAGCACCTCACTATACTGAAATCCAATATTAAAAAGAGAAAGAGACAAGAGGAGAGTGATGATTTTGCTCTGAGTCAAGAGTAATGCAACTTATGAGTTGAATTTTAATTAGAAGGGACATAGCTTAAGGAGAGAATCTTCTTCCCCAGATTTTTGGTGTTAAAATGGGAGGCCTAGAAACAAAAATTTAAAGATTAAAAAATTAAGTTTACTGAGGTTGCATAGTCTAAAGAAAACAAAACTGAGAAGAGCATATCCATAAAAGCAAGAAGAGAATTATCACTCTCCACACTCATTAAGAGATGCAAAACAGGTAAAAAATCACAGAATTCCAGAATTAGCTAGGTTGGAAAAGACATTTGAGATCATCAAGTCCAACCTATGACTTAACACTTGTATGATATATCCTGTAACAAGAGAACTAAAGAATGGCTTTGGCAAACTTTTGCATAGGCAGAACATTGAAGGAACAGCCTGCCTTGGGACTCCACAGTTTCCCTGGGCAAGATCTTTGCAGTCAGGAGCATTTGTCAGGTTTAGGATAGTTTTAGTTTACATTGTCCTGAGGTCTCTGCCATCCCTATGCTTTCTAACTTTTTTCTTGCAATTTCAGGTGGGTAGCATTTCCTTAACTTCTTTCCTTTTTATATTTTCTTTCAATATTGCTTTACAAAACTTTTTTTTTTTTTTTTTTTTTTTTTTTTTTTTTTTTTTTTTTTTTTTTTTTTTTAAGCTTGATGTAGTTGATTGGAATGCTGGAGAAACTACCATGAGATAAGAATTTTTTTGAGATCAGAGCATTTCTGTTGCAGTGGAGATAGCCCAACGGATTTAAGTCACTAACCTATGAAATTATTCTTTGAATGCTTCCAGGGATGGGACATCCACAATTTCTCTGGGCAACCTGTTCCATGCCTCACCACTCTCACACGAAAGAATGTCTTCCTAATATTGAATCTAAACCTGCCCTCCTTTGGTTTTAAGCCATTGACTCTTGTCCTGTCACTACCTGCCCTTGTAGAAAGTCCCTCTCCAGCTCTCTTGTAGCCCCCTCAGGTACTGGAAGGTGCTATGCTATGTTCAGCATGGAACCTTTTCTTCTCCAGGCTGAACAATCCCAGCTCTCAATGTCTTCACAGGAGAGGTGCTCTGGGCAACCTGGTCTAGTGGAAGGTGGCAGGAGGGTTGGAACTGGATGATCCTTCGGGCTCCTTCCACCTTAATGCCATTCCATGATTCTGATGATCAGTATTACAAAATGTTTTCTTTTATTTGACAGTATTTGAATCCCAGGATACACCTCAGGTCACTATTCCTGTTTCTTGCCACCAGTGGAGATCTGTGTCCGTGGAACAGGACATATGCTTTTTTTAAAAAAAAAGATAAAAAAATCTGCTGAGTAACTTCATCGTATACAATGATGCAATCCTAGAACATCTAGAAATATGCCAGTATTACTTTATCAGTAACATATAATGGCAACTTTCTTTGGATCTCGCAGGAAAATAGTTAAGAAAATAGATTCTGCAAAATCTTCAGGCTCTGAAACTAAGAAAGTGAAAGACTTACTTACACAAGTAAGACTGATTGCAAGGCATATATACTGTATCTTAGTAACTAAGCAACAAATTTTGTACCAGACTTAAACATTTATCTCCTGTTGAAATTGAATAAGATTAGTTGATTAATCCAAAAGCCTCATCTCCACGCACATAATTCTATTTTTTTTGTGTCTAAGAATCTGTTTCCCATCTTTTATCTAAAGAAAATATCCATGTGAGAAATGATGGAAATACATGAATAAAATGTAGGTACAGAAAGAAATAAAGTATACCTGTGGTGATATCATCTGAACAATTCCTGTTTATCATTGTAGAATTGTTATTGATAGAAGTAGCAAAATAATGGAAAATCTGCGGCAAAGGAAAGACTTTCTCCTAGAACACTTAAGTATCGGCCTGGAAAAACCTATAGTAATGGACTCTTATGGTGTGAGGTGATATAATTGTAGAAAACTTATTAATTTTGAAGATTCATCACTGTCTTTAAATAAGTGAATAAAGGAATAAACACTTAAATGCATGTTTAGTTTTAATTACATGAATAGCCAGAATTTATTTTATGGTTAGTCAGTTTCTTTATATGATGACTACAGAAATAGTTGATATTTTATTGCTACTTCAATATAAAACTTTTTGCAAACCTCAAATGCAAGTGAAGAAATAGTTGTTGGATTCTGCTCTATTCTGTCTCTCCACAGGAGTGGAAGTATCTTGATAAAAAGTGCTGAAGTGCCTGAGACTGCTTTCAAAAGGAAACACTTTAGTTATTGCCCACATAAAATTCATCTCATATCAGTCCTCAGTGCAAGGAAAATTACTTTGGTTACAGATTCCTTCTAGCTGTAAAATAACTTTCTGAATAGCAACAGACACCTTTTCTACATTTTTTATAAATATTTCCTTACACTAGTCCACAAAAGTTTGTCAGCCAAGGATGGTGCCTTGGACCTGTGGGGATAATTCGGTGTCCTTGACTGCCAGAGCACATTTGAAAAGATCCTGAGCCAAGAGATGAAAATATGCTCAAAGTGATACAACTCTTAAAAGAATCTTACCTAGTGAAATTACTGTCTCAGGGAAGTGTCTCTGACTGGTGAGATAACCATCTTAAAATAAATCAGTGCAATTAATTTATGGCTATAAGCAATATCAATTATGTTACACCTCCCAATAACCAGCATTCACAGTTTCACTTTGATACTTGATGCCTTCTTCATCTTATCCCTATTAAAGCAGTAAACTGTTTATACATTTTATTGATATTTTCATTTGTATCCCCAGGGAAAGAAGTTCAAGGAGAACAGACTAATACTAAAGAAAAATAGAACAAAGCCATGATTTCCTTCAGTTGCTTCACATCCACAGGGAAGAATAATTTGTGGAAACATGGAGATGGAGGAGTAATGAATTCCTATGTCAAAATGATGAGTGAAAGAAAGAAGTAATTACCATTAATGCACTTCAATTATGGCTCAACGGTTTTTTAGCTGTATGTTCCCATTTAATTTTCACTTAAAACAAAACAGTTGCCACAGACCCAGAGCTAAAAACAGAAATCCCTTTCAGCTACTGGCAAATTAGTGAGTAATGTTCTCATTATATAAGGAGAGGGAAGACTGGCTTCTTCCAGGCAAACACGGGAAGTGCTTGTTTGTTTCAGACACTACTCCTTCCCCCCAAACTCACAGTTGAACTTTATTTCCAATGTTATAACCAGCTAAGCATGATAATACTTCTTTTCTGGTTCCTATTTAGCTTTCAAAGCCTTCACAGGATTTCTGTCATGGATCAGTGGCACCTTCCAGGAGGGAGTGAGGTCAGTGGATATCCTTGGTATACAGGAAGGCATGTTCTATTAGAAAAGGGAAATGTTTTCAAATCCCTCAGATCTTAAGCTACTAAAAATAAACTAATGAGCCTTAAATTAACTTTTTTTTTTTCCACAGCTTTTCTAAGCCTAAAGAAAAGTATTTATTATCTGGGAGTGACATGCAGGAAATTAGTCTTATAAGTCGTGATTAAATGATTATAGTTTCCAACCTTCTTAATTCTAATCTTAATATTAATCCGTTGTAGAGTGCATGTTTCAACTTCAGAGTTTATTTTTTGGTTTCTGGCTGGTTTGTTTTTTTGGTTTTTTTTATATTGGTTGTCATTTTATCATGCAAAATATTGATAGAGGAGGAGCTAAAAAATACATGATGTTGGAATCACTTTGGTATCACTACTTGGAAGAGTTTTCAATTGGTGTCCACATTCAGTGCTACCTCTCTATATCCCTCCAATAACCAAAGTGAACTTTATAAATTTTCTGTATACTTTAAATTCTCCAAAGTCACAGTTTGGTTAACAGCAAGGAAATTTTTATGTAAGAGTGTGAATGGATGTGAATTTATTCGGTGGAACTCATTCTTACTGGGACTCCACCGAAACCAGTGGAGGCATTTCTACAGGAAAAGCAGCCTTGAGAGTGGACTGATTCACACCAGTCCCTCAGACTCAGTGAATGCTGCCCATGTTTCAGGCTGAAGGGCAGGCTTAGGACAATGCTGGTACACTCACAAGAGCTGCATTAGCTCTGTCTGCTGCCTGTTAGGGATGAGGGTGATGTAAGCTTGGCCATGTTTGATCCACTCACACCGAACAGAGAACTGGCAGAGTTTGGAGCAGCAGGGATTCCAAATGGTGCCTTGGTTTGTGGCTTGCCTGCCCCAACAGACCTGTTGGATGTGGCTCCTTGTTGCTGAGAGGATGAAAGAATTTGAGTTACACCACATCAGCAGGCTACAGGGGCAGAGAGTGGGACCTCGCCCATTTTATTCAGCACTATAAAGAACCTGAGCACAGAAGAGGTTAAAGACCATCACACTGTTTTTCAATATGCTCCCCTATGAGATATGTGCTGCAAAACCTCTTTGGGACCCTTTTCCTTGTTGAGCTGTCTACAGAGGGAGTGCCACTGCAGCCAGGGCTGCTGCTGGCCCGAGCACTCAGAACTGTGGGATTACAAACAGGCCTGGTGTTAGTAAGTTCATCACAAGCACAAAACCCTGCATGGGGGTGATATTTAGGCTGGCTGGTTGTATATCACAAACCAGCCTGCCAGATCAAAAAGGAGTCAGAGATGTGAGCCACAGACAGAGGAAGACTGTAGAGCAAGATCATCCAATCATCCAATACAAACTTAAAAGAGTTGCAGACTACTACATCCAAAAGATTTACTACTCTTAATTATAGCTACTAGCTACAAAGCTCATTGTGTATTCAGACAAGATTTTAAAAAATCAGAATTTTTACACTTGCAGAACTTGCAGTTTCTTACAGAAGTTTAGATAAGTCAGTGTGAGTATGGAAGCCACAAGATGTCATTGAGCATTTAGGACACCTGGTAAATCTGGACCAAATCAGGGCAAATACCAACAGCTCATGCCTTGGGTCAAGAACCCAGCTCTCTTGAAAAGTCTTTTCCTTTAAAATGCAGTCACTAATGACAGAGTCCCAGTCTCATCACAGGAACATTTAAATGAAATAACTACAAAACAGTGTCTGCAGAACTAAATGTGCTGTCCTTTGAAATAATTTTAATTGCAAGCACAGAAGAGAGTCAGTAGCTCTGAAATGCCAGAACATAGTGCTGAGCCATTTGCAATGACTTGAGCTTGATAGAGTGGGTGAGACAATCCCATTGTTTCCCTGTGGAGACTTGTCTTTCCTTTTCCAACTTCCCAACAGAAGATCTCCAAGTTTCTTCCTCCACCTGTAGAGTTCCTGGAGGAAACTGTCTATATTTCATACAAAGTTCAAACATACCATGTTTTCATCCTGAAG
Organism: Vireo altiloquus; assembly: GCA_013396875.1. Lineage (NCBI taxonomy): Eukaryota > Metazoa > Chordata > Aves > Passeriformes > Vireonidae > Vireo > Vireo altiloquus. The sequence continues at coordinate 69,997 of VZRF01007827.1, read as the reverse complement.
TTTATTTACATTTCTTGATTGCACTTGTTCTGGCTCATTTCCTTTGTTTCATTCTTGCCAGAAAACCTTGCTAGAGTGCTTGTCAGTTATTAATAAATTGCGTCAAACAGTAGCAAGTGTGGTTCAACAATTTGGCAAATATTAATGAATGACAATTTCATTGTTAGGAGAAATCTTGGCTCGTTTTCAGATCAAACACAAATTCTAGCCCTTTAACATCTGTTTTTACTATATTCAGATGTCAAGAAAAAAATAAAAAGAAAAGGAGACTTAAAGAACATTCTCAGCAAAAGATGCAGGTATTACATCACTGAATGGACTTTTAGAACTTTCAAAAAATTAATAATTGTGGGATTTTTGGCTGTTTATTCATAAAGTTATAAATTATGAAATAAGAAAAAAACAGTATAAGGCATTCTTAAATAGATTCTGTGCAAAACTTCAGAAAAAATAGATGGATGCTTAGTGAAGAAATTCTAGTGGTGGGCACTCCACTGGTGCCATTGGTGAATTATTCCAACTAACGAAGTGTTCTTCTTTATTGTTAAAAAAATATGTCTTATTCCTATTCTGAATGGATCCTGCATCAACTTCAAACCTCTGTGTTGTTTTTAGATTCTGTTTATAGCTCTTGTTATCAGCTGGGTGCCTCCCATGATTTGACGTGTCCAAGCAAGGCATCACTTAATCTTTGGAATTTATAAAAGTTTTTTACAGTAACGCACAGATTCCAGTCTCAGGTTTTATTTTAATTCTGCACAGTTCATAAACATCAATTTTGGAAGTTCAAGAGAACTGGAAGGAGCAGCCAAGCAGCTTAGCACAGGCAGCAGGCAGAGCAGAAACTCTCTGTTCCCATGCTGTACATCTAGGGTTCCCTTTTGCCCTTACTTTTTTCCTTCATCTGTCAAACCATGCAATAATTCTGTCTTTTATGAAAATAATATAACAAATCAAGGAAGCCAACCACTTTTCTGGGACTTAAGAGGGTTATTTTTCTAAAGCACTATGGTACTAATTTATCTTTGCATAGGTACATTTTTCTAAGGATCCATCTCCCTTATGCAAAGAAAAGAAGAGAAAGAAATAGAACATTTTTCATTGGTAATTTAACTGCTTTTAGAAGCTTTTACTGAAATGCTCATAACCTTCTTCATATATTTAGGTGAGTCAAATACTCCCTTTTATTATGTCTCAATAGCCTTCATTTTCTCTGGAAGACGTTATCCATTACTGATACACTGTGAACATGTTGGGTCCTAATTTATTCAATGTATTCATAGTCTTGTTAAATCCACAGACATTATCCCTACTAGTAAGGAAGATTTCAAACCTCCTTTTACATATGAAACTGCACTTAGCAAAAAAGGTCAGGCTGTCCCAGCTCTTCCCAAGAAGGATCTCTGGCTATGTCTTTAGCAGTACATTAAACATTTACAGGTGGGTTTGTGGACACTGAAATGTGTTGTAGCCTGTCTAAGAGCAATCAGAGGTTTTCCCTGGGCAAACTAAGCATGTTCTGAGAGTTAGAATAGGCCTAAAGATGGTATGCAGCAGATATAACAGATCTCACAACAGTATTTAAAAGGGCAGGAAGTGTTAATCCTATGGGCATAGACCATTCTGTGCCATTTGGCCTCAGGACCAGTGAATGGTACCAGGCACTCAATTCACTTGCCTAGATGTACTTTCAGCCCCTTTGAAGGCTGAAGCTTTGTATTGTTTTAGCAGATTCTGAAATTCATAGACCTGAGTATTCCTTAGCAATCGCTAAATGCTCTCAATTGCCAATGTTATGTCAGGAATGCATTTGAACATCTGAGACTGTCTGTGCTTTTGGCCCACTGACAGCCTAAGTACACATTTGAGTATCCTTTCAAGGAAAAACTTCTCAAATTACATTTCTACCTTTTTCAGTGTCAGCTACGCACTTAGACGATAGCCTGCTCAGTGCCTTTTGAGTAATTTATTAAACCTTCAAGTGCTCTTAAGTAGCATTAGCTGACAGTTCCAAATGCACTTTCTAGACCTGAACCAGATGACTTATTAAAGTAGTATTTAGTTACAAAAATACTTTTCTGTGAATTAGCAAACCATTTAGTTTATGTAAGCAAAGTTTCCAAAACTAACCTCCATAGTAGTCTTTGACTTCACATATTCATAAGATGGAATAGGTGGCAATTTTAACACATGATGCTTTGGGGGAGAAAAATACAGTCTCGTAAATACATTAAAGGACAGGTTGTTTCCTCAGATGCTTTTTGCAATCAATGCGTTTAATGTAATGAATGAGGATCTTGAAGGCATAAACCCCAAAATCCCAGGTCTCCCTGTTCAAAGGGAGTGAATTTACAAAAATGGGCCAAGTCTTCTCCAAGGTGAGTGAAATTCTGTTACTAATAACTAGACCCTCATGTTCTCAGCAGTTTGGCTTTTAAAACTGCTCATACTGTGTCTCTGAAAGCTGTGACTAATGTAGGATCATCCTTCCTGACTACACATCAAGTCTGATGGAATTTAATATACCTGCAAGAGATGCCATATTTTTCAGGTAGGAGACATCATATTTCCATCAAAATCTTTTTGGAGAGAAACAATGACATCCTGCCTAGCCCTACATTAAGAAACATTAAAGAGTAATGTGTCCTTTGTCCTCAGAAGTCCTTGTATCCACAGAGAATTTCCACATATGTCACAGAAAAGAGGTGGATCAGTAAGGCTGTGAAAACAGCTACTCCCAGTTTTCATGTTTGTAAAGCAGAACCCTGCACTGCAACAGACTAGTGCCTTGAGAGGGCACTTTTTTGTTTAAATGTAAAACTGCCTGGCGTAGGACATTCACATCTGAGAAGATCATCTGGCCTCCCTTCTCAGTTGTTTGTAACACATGGACATTAAATAATACATTTTAACAAAGACCTCTGATTTCTAAATGAGAAATAAATGAGAATCACAGCACATGCTTCTTTTTCTAAGTGTCAAAAATGCAGATCTTGTATATATACGGATGTCTGCACAGCAGGTGCCTACAAACATGTGAGGTGAAATGGAATCCCACTATTTGTACAGAGATTGTAGAATCATAATTAGAAGAATTTTTTTTTCCCCTCAAAGAACTCTTGAAGCAGTGGTGGTATGCAGTTTTTACACAACTTGAAATATTGAGAATGCAATTGATAACATGTTTTCATGCAGTTTATTCTGAAATAATTCCAAAACAAAACAGTTTCCTCAACACTGAAAATAATGGAGTTTGGGTTCTAGTTATTTTATGTCACATGATGAAGTGATTTTGAGAGAACTGCACTAAAGCTTTAGCGTGCCCTTGGCCTTGAGTAGAAATTGGAAAAATGAAATTAGCTCAAGAATAGTCAAGAAATGAGGGAGGGAAAAGAAGAGAGAATGTTTTTCCTGAGAGCAGGAAAAGCATCACTTGGAGCTCACACCTTGTTATGTGCCTGAGGAAAGAAATCTTGATTCAGGAATGACAATTGTGATGTGTGATAAGGGACAAACTTAAAATGGAAATTTTCTTAGAGTTAAATCTTTCACCAACGCACCAACTTCTTTCCCTCAAGGTGGAATTAGTAAGAAGTCTATCCAGGTATACGTTTTTATTATTTTTATGGGAACTTTAGAATTTTCAGATCTTTTCTCAGTTGATAGGTTTGCTTCAAAATCACCTTCAAGTTTAAATGCTATGGGAAATAATAGGAGATTAAGAAAACAATAGCCAAGTGGGCACACATAGCCCATGGCATTATCTAAGGCTTGTTCCACAGGTAAACAAGTTTCAAATTTCTGAACAGAAAGGGGGAAAATATGTAGAATTGACTAATGTCTAAGAAATACAAGAAAAATACCTATTTTACATGTCTGGGAAATCCAAAGCAAAATAGAGTCTATACAGTGGTGTGTTTTTAACATAGTAAATTAAATGCTACATAAATCCATGGCTTTTCTATAAGAGCATCTCCAGGGACTTTGCCACTGATTCCCTATGTCAAGGACAGATCAATTCAAAATCCAGGATGCAAATATTCAAGATCTTAGGACATATTTCTGTCAGTTGCTATTCTCCTATGAATATTTTACAACAGTGGAACACCTTTCAAGATTACATTTAAAAGAGAGAGTGCATTTTGTCCCATGTGTGGGGTCCTTTGCACAGAAAGCCTTTCCAGCTTAGGGGCTGAACAAGCCTGAGGCATGTCAGTCTATTCTTAAACAGGAAGGGGATGTTCTCCCTTTTCCCTTCTTTTTCTGACTTCCTAATGCCCCCTACAAAAAAAAAGGAAGAGCAGTAACGTGAAATCTCAAAACTGTGATGAATATTGGTTTCTTCTAGAAACTTGGGCCCAGCAAAATTTTAAATCCTTGATTAAATCAAGGAGTTTCCCTTTAATCTTCCTTTACATTACACTCCAGAGTCCTGCACCAATTTGCTAGGCTGTAGCCCTTATCATCAGAAGGAAGGGTAAAGAAAAAATTATTTGCCTATTTTCAAAACAATCTGTAGAAGGATAAATGCAGAAATTAATATGTTCACTAAATACTATATTGCATAATTAGAGCCCAGCATTTTTTTTGCCCACATTTACTTACAGACGTGCAAATATTAATGTCAATTAGAGCCATAGAATCCTGAAACTGCAGTTGCAAATACAGGAATGGAACACTGAACAAGTATTCTTGGAGAGGAAAAAGCATAACAAATATTTGGATAAAAGTTTATGTCCACTGAGGATATAAAAGGAACAGAATAAACTACTTCCCTTTCCTTTCAGCTGGCCAGGAGAATCTTTCCTGTAAATGTGTCATTTCTCCTATGTGGACCCATATTCCCTTTGTTTATCTTTTCTCACCTGATCATGTCCCAATTAAGTTAAATGAACGGAAACATTTGTGCTTCTTTAGAATTTACAGTCCTGCCTAGATTTATTACAATAATATTCCAAGTAAATAAAAGTACTTTGCAATGAAGTAGTAATTTGAGACATAAAACAGAAAATTCCAATAAATCTGGTGCTTTATCATATCACAATGACTCATTGAACTGCTTTGGAAGGTAACTCTTTAATCACACTGACAAATGCACTGAGCTCATGCTGCTCTTCTATGCATGCTCTTGAGCACAATGCCATGACATTTCATGTTTCATGGAGTTGCCAAAATTTCACCTGTTTTTGTTCCCCTGCGTGTATTCTGTCCAAACCCTGATGGACAGCTGTCTCAGACAGTGCTGTCAACACAGCCACCACTGGTACTACTGGTGAGCCTCCTCAGTATGATTAATCTTAAAGTAGTCAGGTGGTAGAATTGCCAGGAATGTATGTTTTGTAAGGTAAAACTTTGTTTTGCAAACTCACCCAGATGGTCTCTGTGGATTGCAGTTTGTGAGCTTAGAGTTGAATCAACAGGATGTGCATGCAGCTCCCTCACCTTCTCCTCTTTTTCTGTAGGAATAGGTGCTCATCCTACCCTAGGGAAATAAATATCGACTGAGTTCTACCGGAAAAACAGATAGAGAAAATAAAAAGAGAGATTTCCTCTCCCTGAAAAATAAACTAAACCAAAACAAAAAGCAAAGACTGAACCCAAAACTATAGAACTCATACAGTTAGAAAGTGTTTGAGTGTAGCAGCAGAAAAGACTGGAATTAAATTAAGTGTTATAACAGTCTCATTTTCTCCTGTTTAAATCTATGCACGAGTGCTTTAAGGTCATTATTCTCACACTGGTTAAATTAGGCACCTGTAAAGTTTCATTAACACAAATATTACCTTTAATTTAGCTTGCAAGAAAGCGATTTGTTATAATGTGTGCAAAGATAGTATTTTACGAATTGCCAACTCAGTAGCAAGCATAAAAGGATGGAACTCCTGAGCTCTAAGTGCATGTCTGTTCCCATTCCTGGGAGGCATTAACTCCTTTTTAGGATGAAGATATTTTAGATTTTGCCATTTATCTGGCAATTGGAGTCAGAGGTAGTGGTAGTCATGCACAAGCCTTCTTCTTGGCTGTCTAAAGGCTCAGAGATGTTCCAGGACCTCTTTTACAACTACTTAGATCTTCCATCCTTCAGGAAGAAAGTGAGGTGTCAAGACAAAAACTGTCTACCACCATCTTTTCTCCATCGTGAACTCTGCAGAACTTTCTCTTAGAATAATTTTCTGTCATCCTCAGTTCTCTTGTTCTGTTTTAAAAGAGAGAGTAACTCAGCTTTCCCCCCTGCTTTTCTGAGTTGTATCTCTGCCGTAAATATGTACCAGCTTATATCTCCTTGGGTCACTGCAGTCTCCTTTCTGCTAAGAGGGATCCATCACTACTGCAGCAAAAGGAATGAAAAAATACTCTTTTCAGGTCTCAGTCATTTTTGGTATATGATAAGTTTTCATTCTGTTTATCCCTAATATGCAACCCAGGCACAATCTGAGCCAGTGTTAGAAGCACAGAAATAGCAAAACAAGCTTATTTTTAAATACATGACTTCATCAGTGATTCCCAAAGATAAATACTGCTCCACCATTCTAAAAGGCCTGGCTCAGATGTGTGGAGGCTGGTAAGCCTGTCAGTGAGCCCCCGGCAGGGTACACCCCAGGGAGATTCTCCCTAGGTTAGGGTGACACAGAAGGCCTTTCCCAGCACACCTTGTTCCATGTTAAAGAACCCAGTCCTGTTTCCCCAGGTGGCCCAGTGGCCTCCCCACCCCTTTCTCCCTTATATGTCCATGCTCTAGAATGTTCTCCCCTCCCTGCTTCCCCATTGCCCCTTTTTCCCCAGCCACACCCCCCTGCTGCTTCTCTATTGGTCCCTGTACCCTGGCCCTGCCTGTGTCCCGCCCCCATGCCCACAAATCATTGGTCCCTGATGCTCTCACTCCGCCCCCACTGACCCCACACTTAGGCCTGGTCCTTCCATTGTTCTTGGTCCTTCTTGCCTGGATGGCTTCACGTGTGGCTGCAATAAACCCATCCCCTGGAATGCCAAACAAGGACCTTCCCTCTCTTGCTGCCACCATCTAAGGAGCTATGGCTTTACGTGTGGCTGCAGTAAACCCATCTCCTGGAATGCCCAACAAGGACCTTTCCCTCTCTTACTGCCACCATCTAAGGAGCTATGGCTTCACATGTGGCTGCAGTAAACCCATCCCCTGGAATACCAAACAAGGACCCTTCCCTCTCTTAGTGCCACCATCTAAGGAGCTATCCGGCGTGCGTGGGAGTGTGCGTTTGGTGTGTGACACTGACCAAGGGGCTTCTGTTGGAGACGCTTCCAGAAGGTTGTGGCACGTGACCTCCTGCCTGCCACAACACAGATGGAGGCAAATGTAGGCATTAAAATGAAGCTTGTTCTGTACACAGTACCAAGATTTAATTTCTGTTGACTTTTTCTTCCTCTCTGCTTAAGAAATTTTTGTTATTCTTTGCATGTTTTTCCCAAAAAGAAATGATTCAGAGCTTCCTTCTTCTACAAAACAAAAACAGACAGTGTCAACCCACAGCCCAGCATGTGAGCAGCCCAACAATAATAAAGTAAAGTGTGCATGTGATGGAGGAAAACTGATGATAAGAAAAATATTTTCAGTGTCTAGTTTGAAATTACCAAGTCAATCCTGTTTCCATTAAAGTCAGTATTGACACACCCATTATTAAAAAGAAAACTAAGTGGTGGTTTGATCACAATGGAAAGCCAAAAAAATTAAGCTTGAAAGGCTGTTTGTCCCTAGGGGAGAAACCACAATGGCCTTTTGGAAGTTAACAGCTGGAAGTTGAATGTTGTTAAATTCAGATGTGGACCATTTTCCTAGCACTGAGAACAGTTAGAAGCCAGGACAGACTTCTAGGGGAAGAATTAAATTCTCTAACTTTAAAAGCTCTTAGCCTGAGCTTGGATAGTCTTCTCAATGCTGCAATTTACACAGGACTAGCTAACTTGTGACCAAATTTGTGGTTTAAGTAGTCTTAAACTTATTACATGATGCTGAGGTATTTTGTGGATTAGAAGAACAAAATAGAGCGTATGTGGACTTTACTGGTTCAGACAAGTTGTTCTTGTCTATGGAAAGAAGGACTGAGTCCATTCCTGTCTTCTGCTCCTCAGTTCTAGTCTGTTTTATGTGGGACATACAACGAGGAGAGATAAGTTTCCTTTTGAAATTCATGCCTAGGATTCAGCAAAGTGGAGATAAGGACCATCTGTATTAATTACTACAGTAACACTTGAATAATGCTCCTTTAACCGTACACGAGGTGTTTATGCATGTGTCACACCACCGAGTGCAGGGTAGGCATTGCCTTTGCTGGCCCCCAGCTGCAGGTACAGCTGGCAGCCAAGGAGATTTGTCGATGTTGAGCCATTAGGGAGTTTCTATGCGCTGGCAAGTGAGGCATCTGGCGAACACAGAGGCTTGCCCAGAGGGCAGTGTGTCCCGTATATCTTACATACCTATCTTGAGATGGGCAGCATCATTCTCTGAAAGCGGCTGCTCGTCACCACTGATTGTCTGAGAAGCTTAAACAACCGACTTTGAATAGCTGCCTAAGTTACAAATTTTAGATTTCTAATGTCAGATGAGACATATCTTGCTGTGGGAAGAATTTATCTAAGTGCACACAGCTGATTCTGCCAAATGTTGGCAGTGCCTCCAAAGTCACGATAAGAGCAAAGGAAATCCTTAGGAAATAGTTTGGGATCTAAGCCTGTGTTTAAACAAATAATATAAATACTCTCACTGAAGTAAAGATAACTATATGTGTGAGGAAGGAAGCCACATTTTTTTCCTTGAATTAGTAGTATCCCACCCCAAGTGTCTGAGAGGAATAAAAGAAATATGTTGTATACTACCACAAGCAGAATATTCCTTCTTGAGTCTATTAACAGTCAGTTTAAGGCACAAGAATAATATTGCTTTATCTCCATTATTAAATTGTAGCGTTTATGAAAACACAAATAATACAATGGATAATTAAACTATCAAGATATTTCTTAAAAATAGAGATATTTCAGCAGTAGTATTTGCTTTGATTCCCTAGGGCAAACAATAAATTCCTTGCTTAAATGTTTCATTAAAAAAAGTAAAAAATGGAAATTATTTTTTATACTGTTTGCACTTTTTCAAATTTCATTGCTCAGGTTATGTTTTCAAGTTAGAAAAACATATCTGCTATGAGAGCTTTTGACATAACGTAAAGCAACTTTCACGTAGTCCCAGTAATATAATCCTAGTCGTTGTCACGTCTTTATTAAATACCATAACATTTCCATTTCTTTCTTGTCTATTACTTTTTATAGTACATGATTGTTTTCATTTCTAACAAAACATAATTTGAGTTCACAAAAGTATGTGAAGCCATTTCAGAAGTCATACTAATACTTTCTGTGTATTTCTGTCTTTTGAAACAGACATTTTTGTGATGTTAGCCACATAGTTATGAATTTGCATCCTATCTCAAAAGCCCTGAGGATTTAAGTACTTGCCAGAACAGAGACAATCATGTTGTTTTAGTTGTAATAGCTACTTCAGATTGCAACAGATAGAAATAATTAGCAAGCTGTTGCTTATGATTTGAGTTGTTACGTGAGTTAGATTTTTCTCTAAGTTCTGCTCTAAAGTATTGTATTTGTTTGAATATTATGTGTTGATGAATGACTGAATTTTAGTTCTTGAACAACAGAAATATCTCACATTGGAAAAGCTAGTTTTTGCCGACTTTAGCCTGGAATATGAATGTGATGAACCTGTAACTATTTGCAAAATTTGTGTAAATTAAACCAATTATTTTTTTTGTTGATAATATCCCCGTCCTAGGTAAGCAACCAAAGAAGGAGCATTTTCCTAAGAAGCAGGAGAAATATGTTCAGCTGTGGTTTTTTAGGAAAGGATTTGACCCCTTCTGTCTTGGTGAAGGCTGATTCAGCCACATTGGCTGGGAGTTTCTCAGGTGGGCTCTCATTCCTTCTTGGTAAGAATTCTTGTTCATATAGCTGGAGATTTTTTGGGACAAGACCGTCTTTCATCCTTGACAGGAATTTGAACAAGCACTGACCTGTTTTGTAGGAAGCCAGTCAGGCTACAGAATCGTTATTACTTCTTTGATGCCTGGCTCAATAATGTTTTGCTGTTCCATGCGAAAAGTAGCATGTCCAACAAAAGGAATTGAAGCTGTAAGACTTGTAGTTTGCAAGATGGAGGGATGTCACACACCCCAGCAAATGCCCTAACTGCTCATCCATGAGATAAGAGAGATAAGCAGGTTCTCTCAGAAATCCATCCCCTTCAATTTTTTCTCACAAGTATTTCACTGGATGTGAAAGAATGCGGGTTTAGTGTTTCCTTTTTGTAAAAAGAAATTTTAAAATGTCTTTGGTTTAATCTGAATAGTTTACTTTTGTTCAGAATAATTAAAAACGTAAAGGTTCAGATGGTTTTTTTACAGATAGATTCACCTTAAAATATACTGCTTGACGACTTAACCTTCCAATTTCTCTTTCATAGGTCTGACATACAAATTAAACAAGAAGTTTACTCTCTGAAATGTCAAAGGTTTGGGGTTTTTTCTTTGCTTCAGAAAATAACCGTTGTTTTTTTTTCTTCAAGCACAATTTTATTGCAAGTTTTCTATGGGAGATGATCCACTTTGGAATCATTCACATGTGCACACTCTTAGAAAATATTTTCAGAGGAGAGAGAAGATGTCCTTACACAGGTAAGGGCAATATCTCTTTGATTTTGATAAGCCCTTCAGCTAACTGGTGGATTTCATATGATAAAAACTATTCAGTTTACAGCACTCCAGATCAAGATTTTAAAACCAAAATATGGCCAGGATCCAAACAGCTGGGCACAGCTAAAAGGTCTACAACTTCAGCCTAAACTTTTCTTACTAAGTTTCCTGAGTATTCAGTGTGATCAAGGAGAAAATTACTAGTTTTTAAAACCTTCCAAGAGCCTGTCCACAAGTTTAGCATTGCAGTGTAAGTTTTTATGTCAATGTGATGATTGTGATATGAAACCAACAGCAGTGCTCTGTATTTGATCATATGGATTTTGTTGCTGCAGAAAACTGAGACATACCCTTTAGCTACTTGAGTAAGGCACAGTTTGAGTGATGTTTGGCTCTGGTGTCCTTTGTTATGAATGTTCAGAACAGGGATTCTGTTTGTTTATTTTAAAAAGGGAAATAATTATCACTACTTATCTCTAAAAGAAAACAATTTTTCAAACGCGCGTTAAAGAAATGATCAAATGATCCACTTTTTTTTCTTAGGTGCTTTAGAAAATCCTATTTTTCCAAAACTATGCTTGAAATACGTTGCAAAAAGACAGCTTCAGTCTGATAGTTCTATTCCAGATTGCACTCACACAATCTGGTTTGAGCAGCTTACCTGACTTATTTTATTATTAACAAATGCAGATTTTGGATAGGAGTTCTCAAAACCCGCTATACCCAGGAAACAAAAGCATAATAATAACATTTTTCATGAGAAATTTAGATACTGGTTTTTACCTATTTACAATCCTTACAATCCTTTACAATCCTTTAGATGATGAATGAACATCAGATTTAGTATTGAAGAGAATGGCAAAACTGCGTTCAATTTCAGTTGTGTCATAATTTGTCTAGTGAGTTAGATGTAAAGGAAAAGGAGAGGAGACTAGGAGAGGACAGAAATGTTGATGTGATTAAATACAGTTATCTTAATCTGAAAATGCAAAACCTCTTTCCCATCCATTTTGACTGCCTTTCCTGTTTAACTACTGCAGACATGTTTAGTTATTGAACAATTGAGGATCAGCAAACACATATCAGACATCCATAGAAGTCACTGAAAGCAATTATGCTGACCTCCAAAAACACTGGAATAAACAAAGAATTCTGAAGGGAGAGTATTGTTGAAGAAGGAGATCCAGTAAATATTTGTAATCATGCTAAAAGAGGGAAAGGAAGAGGCAAAGAGAACAAAATAGGTGGTTGTTCTACAGAGCTTGATGCTGGTTTTCTTTTACAAATACTCCCACACAATAGAAATACTTCATGAAGCACTAGGGTACTTCAACATCTGCTGACATTCAAATAGAGTAGAAGAGGAGAAGGCTCCTGCATGCATTATTCGTGCTGACCATTTAAGGCTTCAGACCAGAAGACATAAATGTTTCAGTAAATGAGAGGATCAGAGTGAGGAAAATCAACAGATCAAAGAGAGACCATATGGTCAAAGACACTCTTTTGTGTAAAGTTGTGTCATGGAGAGATATTTTAATGTGCAAGGAGGTGTTGAATGCTGTGCTTCAGGCAACAATGTGATACAGAAGCTGTTTCTATTTATATGGAACTATTTCAGTGCCTCCAGGACTGGAATAGTCATCCTGGGTTACAAAGGGCTGCTGACCCGGAAATTTATGAAAGACATTTCTGTTTGGAGAGTCCTTTGGAGAGGTTGCTCAAATTAGTTGACATCTTTCTGAAACAAGCAGCAGTTGTGTGTGCAAGTTGGGAGAAAATGAGGCATTTCAATCAGTGCTTACTTTCTCATGGGAAGAAAGTGTGTGAACAGCTCAGAAAGGCAGCAGAGCCTTTGCATCTGTGTCAGGGCAAAGGAAAGCTGGCAGTCAGGTGGCTCCCCTTCTCACAAAAGGAACGACTTGAGTAAGGTAATTACTGTTTAATATTTCCACCAGGATGTTTGAAGGGAGCATTTAATTATCCTGCCAACATCTATTCAAATAAACATGAGGGATTTAGAAGTTTTTTTTCTCGAGTTGCAGGCTTAAAAGGAATACCAAACATTCTGGGGCACTAAACCTCTTAGATCTCCTCTGCAATGTGGCGTAGTAACATGTTTCTATTGACATTTTGCCTTTTACATGAAATGAGGCCTACCCTAGAGAACACAGCAGTGGTGTATCCTGCCTCCCCTCTCACCTTGTTAAATCCTGTCTTGAAGCTTTACTGAAGAAGCAATATTTTCAGTAGAGCACACTAAGACAGTAGCTGAGTGCATATATTTTTTTTCAGCAAATGTACTTTTAGAGCAAAGCCATTATTGAGAAATGCTCTTGAGCATTCTTCTCATGGGTCAAATCATGCTGCTAAATGCCATAGTGTTGAAATTGCCAACTGAAAGTGGCCTTATGTTAGAAATAAGTTTATACTGGTCTTCTTTGCGCATGTAATCACTCACATACACGAACACATGCATGGGTGTAAGGATTGTAATTTTTTCTAGTTAACAAAACCCAAACACTTAGTGAATCTGGGACTGATATTGTTCTATCTGCCCTTGTGTCATATTTTTAAACATTTTTTCTGTTGCCTTAACTGTCAAATCTTCGGGGTTCAGAAAGTTGCCCAACACGGAAAGTGCTACACAACCTGATCAGTTTTTCCTTCTTAAATCAGCTAAAAGCTCTTGCTGATGGTGTCTCATGAAACATCTTAACCCTAAAATGCAGACTCAGTCACCATCCAGTGAACACACATGGGGTGAACAAGCCCTGCAAGAAGAAGATGTTTAGAATAGAGAGTCTGACAGACAAAAGCAAAAGAAGTCAATGCACAAAAAGGTGTAAAGTCAGAGTGTGTGAGTAGGTGATGAGGAAAGCTGGCTGAGAGGCACTTGGAAAAGACTATTAGCTCTTTCTACGGAGTAGGGAATAGTGGCTGAGATTATAATCTTCTGGGGACTATTTTACTTTTTATACCTGAAAAGAAATGTTTGACATAAAGCTTTAACTTCTTTTCATAATTGCAACTATCAGACATCTGACTTTTTTTCCTAACTGCTCAGAACAAATAAATTAACAATTTCCTTTTTGTTACAGTTAAAGGATTTAGGAAGTTCAGGTATCTAAGTCTTGATAGTAAAAATCAATATACCAAAATTCAGTGTGACCCTTCCTCACCCCTGCCTAAGCATGAATTTATCTAGAGTTAGTTTTATTATTTAGTAATTTATATTAAAATACTAACACCTAATAGTGCCTAAAAAAAAAGAAATTAGAAGGATTAATATGTCATTGATATTTTACATCACTTGGACTCTGATTTGCCAGATCTTTTTATGGATAAGAAATAACTTTACAAATTAGACACATTCAAAGGGACCTTGCCTAATAGTTAATGGATATCTAAAAGAAAATTCTTCCTCCTCCCGAAATCAAGTGAATATAAATTTTGAGAGGATGGTTAATCTCCAGGAAAGAATGGAAAAAGAGGGGTAAGGAAAGCAGAACACTGAAGATCAGGAAAATACTTGGAAATGGGACAATTCCAGTGTCTTCTACTGTTGCATTTTCTTCTCAGTAAGGAAATAGACCATGGACCTGCATCTGGTGGTGCCCAAATACATCTTCCCTGATATCAGCTCTCTGGCAGTCAGGTAAACATTCAGGATCTTTTTCTAGTAATTGAGTAGCTTCAAGATGCCTTATGATTGTTCATTACAGTTCCATAAAAAAGAGATGAGAAAAATAAAAGACAAGCAGGGAAAAATGCATTAAAGGAACTGCAAGGCAGTGGAGACCTCTGTAAAATTGCATGTCTTAGGAATGCCTCGAATCTGGGCACTCATTTAAATGTCCCTTTGAATTGTGTTCTTTTTTGCCTGGTTTATGGTTTAAGATTTGGTGTTCTATGAGTTTTCTGTAGAGTTCTGCAAGAAGAAAGTTTATTCATGCATCATATTGGTGGATCTTGCATGTCCCCTTAATCTAAGGCTTACTCAGCTCTCTAAAATGTTTTAATTAGTTTTTTGCTTGTCTATCCATCTATTTACCTATGTAGAATGAATGATACCTGATCTTGTTTATTGTGAAAAGTCACTGTAGGATTTATATTAATTTCAAAAGATTACAGGTAGCAGAAATACATTATTAGTGACGTGGAAGTCCTTGTAAGGCAAGAATTCACTTGTGCAGTGTCTTTGAAAACTCCCATTCTTTGTGGGTTAATAGGAACCATCGCCTTGAAATCATATGCATTTTCCCATTTGAAAAGGGTCTTTCTAGCACCTTTTTAACTATTTTATTACTTAGATAGCATACAATGTTGAAACTGAGGACACAGTCTGTAATTTTTCTTGTTGTTGTTCTGTTCTTTATATGTGGCATGTGGTTTGAGTTTTAAAGCTTATTTCCTTTTGGTCTAATGAGCCTCTGAAAGTGATTAAATAGAAGAAAGACGGGTTAAACCAATGACATTTTATCAGAGCAAACACTATCAAACCTAGCGCATGAAAAGCTTTCTGTAGGTTTCCAAGATTTCTTGCAATAAATATTTTCTTACAACTGGAATAGTAATTAGAAACTTAAGGCATTAAATGTTTGTCAGACAGAGTTCAGACAAAATGCAAGCAATAATCAGAAAAAATGTTTTTGTGTGCTATAGTCAGTTATCTTTTTTACATCTGGCACTCCATTCTAGCTGCCTGCTCTGGTTTTTATGCTGAATTTAATGAACCTTCTACATGCATGGGGAAAAACTATTTAAATTAAACTCTCGAGCTATAGTTTTGAAGAACCTTTTCAAAGAAATGTATTAAGCTTACTCAGGATACTTTGGCATTAGATTCAGGATTAGGCCCACAGATTAAAATTATTTTACAATCAATTCATGTGTTATGGAGATGTAGAGATAATGATGGGTGAACAGCAAGAGTTTGGGTAAATCACCGCTCAGTGTGCTGTCTGTGCCACATACCTCTTGGTAGGTAGGCAGTGGCTACTGAATTTGAATGGGAAATTACTAAAATTATGTACATTTTAGGGTGATAATGTACATTTACCACTGTTTTTTGAAGAGGCCTTGATCATCACCAGAGGCACTTCACATGGCTCTCTCAGAGACTGGCTCCATGGAAGAGCTCCAGACAGGCTGCAGAAGTGAAGGTCAGTGGCATTGACCAGGACAAGCCATCCTCTTAACTGCAGTCTAACCCTGGGTATTTTGAACTCAGGTTTGTGTCCTAGATTTATGCCCATTGAGTTACTTTTGTTCATGATGGAGTTTATGGTCAAACCTTCTATGCCCTAACACAGAGATGATAAAATAGTGAGAAATGTAGGCAGTGAGTAAACTAGATAAACAAGCATCTGACATACAAATCATTATTTCCCCCCCCCCTATATCACCTTTAAAGTGAATATCTTGGAATAAAGATATGAGTTTCAAAGACCTTGTTCCCAGTAAACTTTTTGGTGTCTCTCAGTGGGATGTGTAGCTGAGTATCATCTGTCTGAGTTGGAAACTGGGGAAATCTGCACAGTTGTAATATCCTTGAGCTTGCTGGAGACCACCATGCTCTGGCTTAGAGACTGGCAGTAATGTTCATCTCATTTATCTTTGCCATCTAATAGATAGACATTGGGTCTAAGAGGTCATTTGGAAGTTTTCAGTGGAGAAAGACAGATACCTCCTGTGGAAATTTCACCCCGTTCCAAGAGAGCTGTCTAAAAGACAAGGCCTAAATTGCCATTTACAGGTCACTTTCTCTCTAATCCATGTGCAGAATACATTTCAATAATCTGTATTTTTCTTTACATGCCAAAAATTAAGAAAGATTAATCTAGCCCTTGCTGACAAACTTTTCTTTGTCTGTGATGTTTCAAATAATATTTCTGAAGTTTTAATTAGAATAAGCACAGATAAGTTGTCACCGTTTCATGTCATGTATCATTTATGCACATTAATGTAGCTTTTACAATTTTTTTCTCTTAAATTATCCTGTAATGATAATTTTTTTTAATAACTACCACAAGTTGCATAAAATAAAATAAAATTTAAAAACGAAAGCATGGCATGTAAATTACTTAAGTAACAACCAAATAAGCACAGACTCTTGCACAATGCCAAGTAGAGTGTTTTGCCAACAACCTGGATATCAAGGTGTACTTTCACATACTTTCATGTAATTTTTTCCTCAATGTATATGTTTGCTCATTCATACTAGATCTACCATTATATGTTGCGAACACAGGAAAAATTATCTGAAATAAAAGAGAAACAGACCACTACAGAGGTAGAATGCCCAGTTCCCCACCTGCAACTCAGATATTCCTTTTTTTAATCAAAGATATTCATATTATCTGTAAACTTGTATGCTTGCTAAAGATAAACTTGAAACTTTTCTATAAAAATAAATCCCTTAACACTAAATGTAATGAAGTAAACCTTATTTCTTGATTCTTGTTTCTAATTTGTTTGAGGAGGAAAGTTTGAGGTATACTGTTGTTTCTTTAATTTAAAATCATCTGAACATGAAATAATTAATAAATCTGTTGCCCTTTCCTTATGTCAAGCACAAAATAAACTATATGATTGTAGCCAAAAAGATACACTGCACTTAGCTGAATTCTCTCCTTCTTACAAAGATGTGATAGTATCTACAGCTTTAATAAGACACTTGTTTTTCATCAGCATTTCTCTGTGAACTAAGACACGCATAAAAGTATTGACAGTAACATATCTGTAAAGAAACATGTGTGCTGCTGTTAACAAACCTGTCCTGATGCGTTAACTTTTGGGTTTTATTATCCACACTAATTTTCAAGGTGTAATTCTTTCTTTTGCTAAATTAATTCTTTTGGCAGTTACTTTTCTGAGTACAGAAAGAAATAAAGAATCACCTTGAAGGTAAAATTACCGCTAGGACAGATTAAATATAATAAAGAAAAAAACCCACCCTTAAACCAATGGCAACTTGAAAAAATTATGTCAAGCGTCAGTTTGTTGGTAGTTGGACAAGGCAATGTCATCATAGATTATATGCTTTAGATGTGTGTCAAAGACAATCAAAAACCATTTGCAGATAAATGTCAAAGAGTAAATAAATCTAAAGTTAATTAGTAGGAGACTTGAAACAAACTGACTAAATTTTATTTTAAGCCTTGGTCAGACAACAATTTAGAAACAATGAAAGGCAATCATTCATTTGTGCAACATGTAAGAAGCCTGGACAGCTTATAGACCTAAAATATATTTGAATCCAGGCTGAAGAAAGGGTTAAATTATTCAGAAAATTCATTAATAGCTAAGGATCATGAATGGACCTAGGATTCTGGCAAGGTTGAAAGCCCAGAAGATTATACAAGAAATTAAAATCCGTATTTTAAGTATTTGGGAAAAAAGAGGAAAGTTTGTTCCTAATTGAACCTTATTCAATGGTTGCTGTTGAAGTTTTTATGCCTTCCTCTGAGGCAACAGGTTATGTCAGTGTCATCTGATGAATGAATCAGGATAACCAAGATGAACTGTTGGTCTACCAGAAGTGAATGCTTCTCTGATGGTCTTTCTGAGGAGGACTGTAAGGGTTTACCACAGCTGGAGAAGCTGCAGTGCATTTTCTAACCTGTTACTCAAACTGTGCTTTTGTGAATAGGGAACAGCAAACCCTTTGTGTTTTGTGGTGAAACCCATAGACTCAGCAGCTGAGGGTGAAACATTGGCCTGGACGTGCTCAAGTCACTCGGTGGGGATAAAATTTATTGCCTCTCGTGCAGTTCTGATATCACATGTGATGTTAATGATGGTGTACACCTGCTAGCATGGATGCACAGGGATATCCAAAACAGCCTTGCACAATTGCTATCTCAACACAGAAAAAGCTGTGAAATGTCATGGTTGTATTATTTTATTTCTCAAAATAAAATTCCCTCCAGATAGCTCATAGGAGTTTGTCCACCCTTCCGTCTCCCTCCTACTTGTAAGAGAAGACAAATTGCCCAAATATCTCCCGATCACATTCCACATGCTTCTGTCAGCAGGAAAAGTAGGATTTAACAGAGAGCCCGGATACCCAGGGTGGTCAACCTCACCATTTCCAGGATTCAGGGATGATGGAAAAGAACCCCCTGCTTGTCCTCTGGAGTGACCTTCCATCTGAGTTGTCGGGTTATCACAGATCCATCTGTAAACAAAGGATAGCAGGTTCCCTGGGCAGTGTCAGGATCACACTCTGTGTGACACTGTGTTTGGATGTTCAAAGAATCCCCCTCTCCTTGCTTTCTTTTCCAGGCTTAATAAAGGAACTGCTAAAACCTATGTAGCCTGATAAGATGACAAGACAGTCTTTTAGTGTTATTGATTGTATACAAGAGGTGGAATGATGAATTATTTCCTATAATGCGTCCTGAGTGGATTTCATCTTTTTGAGAGATGTTCTTGAAATTCCTTATATGAATTCAGTTCTTAAACTTCCTGCTGGAAAGAAAAGGGTCTTCATTAGGGCAAAGGGCTGGAGTAAGACAAATATCTTCTACCTGATAAGAGAAGAGGGAGAACTTGCAGCGTGCATGATCTGAGAGGAGTAAAGATGTATAGCATATAAAATAAACTCTGGAATGCTATCCTGAGAATGTTGTCAAAATGAACCAGAGGGGCAAATTGTGCGCCCCAAATAATAGACTTCAACCTTTCGCCACCTTCCTTTATGTGTGGTGGCACAGCTCATTGGCTAGGGACTTTTTTTCCCTCACTGCAGTGAAAAAGAGTTTTATTACTCAACAAAAATAGTTCCTCTATCAGGCCACAATTATTAGTACCAATCATATGCCATTGTCATTCTGTTATTCTGTGTGACTTCATATGCAGTCATGTTCAGTACACAGGATATTGTGTGTTTTAGCTGATGAAAACTGCCTTTCTTATGCCTGTTCCTATAGTTGTCATAGTCAGTCTTAGCTAAATGATTTAGGAATTAATTAAGGTTCCTTATGAAGATACTATCTTCTGTATTTATTCTGTATGAAATAAACTAAGTTTAAGCCTAGAACACAAACCTCAGGTTTTGCAAAAAACCAATTGAGAATAGAATCCAAAAAGAATGTCACTTTTATGGTATCATTCCCTGCACTTCAACTATCACCCAAAGATTGCTGCTAGTTTGTCTGTTGTGAAAAGCATCAGATATCAATGGATGCCCTTTGCAGAGCTACAAATAATTCTACAAGTTACAAATAATTCTACAATTCAAGTTTAGATAAATGTGAGACTTGGAACTTGGAACAGTGTTATTGATGTAGGTGATTTGTGGACAGGCACTGCAAAGGGCAAGGATTGTCTAGGTTTTTTTAAGAAAACTTGTGCTCTTGCCATTACTATCTCACTCATTCTGAAACCAGTTTTGAACTTTCTAATTTAAAAACTTCTGAGGATCAGATAGGCAAACAAAGACAATTAGATGGTTTCCCATCCTTGGCTGTTGCTATGATTTTGGATTTATAAAATATTTTAAATTATTCCCTCTTTAAAACAATTTTAAAGGAGCTTTTAGCAGGCTTGGAAGAGAGCAGCAGACAGCCTGAAAAATTGTTGATATGCCTGAAGAGCAGGAAGGAACCCATGGAATAGGGAAGGCTGCAGATGGGTCTAACCTGAGCTGTCTATGAAGCATAGGCTCACTGAAGAGGCGTCAGAAACATATTTGAGAATGCAACTATAGAAGATTTTTCTTTGCTAGAAACAAGCACCAGCACTGAAAATGTCATTTTTCTTGAGGGCCTCCTCTCTTTTATCTACAGGCTTTATCTGACAAAGCAGTGCAAGGAAGTCCTGGTGCAAAGGTAGGACATCTTTACACAGACATAAAGATGCTGTCTGTTATGTGCAAAGGTATCTTTAGGAAAGATTTTGCTGGATTGTGCTCACTGATATATTTAGCATTTAATATAATTTTATATTTGTAATTAATATATAATTATTGCTTATTCTGTTTTCACCACATGATGAAAGTTTCATTTACATATTGTCCTGTTGCTCAGATGTCAGGGAGGTTATCTGTGACCTTCAGACACTTGATCAGACTTAACTGATGAAAGCCTAGCCCTGTTGTCTAAGTCTGTCACCTCTCTGACTTTACCACCATGGTTGAGACTGCTAGCGATGCTTTGTCCGTACTGGGAGTGCTCCGTGCTTTCTTTGTCAAGCTTGTTTTTATTGACCCACCCAATGCAAGGCACCATCTCTCACTGCCAGGTCACTCCAAGGTATGGTGTACCAGGGAATATACCATGACAGAAGAAAATAAACAGTGGGGGAGGAGGAAGTTCTGATAGCTTTCACAGCCCAGATGGGAGCCCAGGCTCTTTGTAGTCTGAGCATGAAACACTGGCAGTATGAGCAGTGGGGATGTGAGCACTGAGCTGTGGGGAGAGCTGTATCCCACCCTTCCAGGAATCCTTTCTCATCCTATACCACTCTCATGATACAACTCTAGACTGTTGTAGCCGCAGACACAGTTCTGTTTGAAATGGAGCTCGGCACAACTCATTATCAAAACATACTGTATTTGGTAATTTTTCTACTGTTTTTAGTTTTCTATGTTACTTTGTTCTGGTTTGAGACAAATTCAGAGAAAAATATCCTCTGATAGGAAGCAGGTTGTAGTTACCCCTCCCTCACCAGNGAAAACTCTGTCTCTCTTCTTTTGAAGAAACAGAGCCGAGAGCTGGCTGGAAAGCAAGGAAGGTGCTCCCTCTGTGCCACAGCAGCAGCTACACTCCCCACAGCAGAAGAACAAGAGAGGAGTAGTGACCTTGAAGCACAGAACTGCTTGAAAAAGTTCCTCTGGCTGTTTTTTTCTTTCTCTCCTCTCTCAGGTTCAGTTTAAAGGCACAGAAAGGCACAAGACTCATTTTCTGGGCATAGAGTAGGCGATATGGGATACATCATAAAGTCACACCAAGACATACTTTAACATGTTTTTATGGTCTTGAATTCTGTGTATTCACATCCTGTGTATTCATGTTTGTTCTCCACTTAACAAAGAAGAAAACTGTAAGACTTTTTGACTAACTCACTAAAAGTGTGAGCTGTCCCAGACCCTACAGCGTGTCTTTCACAACATAAAACTAAAACCATAAAAAGCATAAAGTTTTCCAGGTATTGATCCTTGGTGATGTATGAAAGGTCCAATAATCCATGTCTGAAGCACTGGACTGAAAACTACATTGGGTCATTATGAACTTCGTTTTAATGGAAAAGTAAAACTCAAATGTCTTGATAATCCTGCAGACATTTTTCACATATATTTTATCTCTCAAGGGAAGGGTCTAGAAATTGCAATGGAACCAAGTTGAGAGGTGCAGTTGACACAACAGGAGGAAGGGATGATATCCAGGGAGAACTGGAAAAGCTTGAGAATATAAAGACACATTAGGAGGAAATTCTTTACTCTGAGGGTTGTGAGGCAGTGGAACAGGCTGCCCAGAGAAGTTGTGGATGCCCCATCTCTGGAAGTGTCCATGGTTGGATGGGACCCCCAGCTACCTGGTGAACCAGGTGGTATCCCTGTCTATGGTGGGAGAGTTGGAACTGAATGATCTTTGAGACTTCTAACCAAAACCATTCTACAATTCTATTACATGGTTTCTGCTGTAAAAATTATATTAAATAAATTATAATGATGATCCAAAGGAACAATTAAAATTAATAGAAATTTCAGGAAAATGAAGGAAGATATTTTCTCTTCATCATCCTCTTAACACCTTCCTAGAGACTCACGCAGTGAAGTAGAATCAAAAAATATCATTACTGTTCTTTAAACGAGTGTTTTGATTTACTGGTGTATCTCTGTGCCAAATGAAGTAATAATAATGCCCTGTATAAATGTATATAAATACATACAGTTTTATGATTGGGCTTCCATTTCTGTGTAGGATGCACATGGCAATTTCCCCTGGTTGTGTCTGGATGCTCACTAATTCAGTCACTGGCTGCAAAGTAATGAAATACATTTTTCAAGAAGGGCCTTTAACATTAAAATCATAGAATGCATGAGAATCACAACAAAAATATGCCAAATTTCAAAACTCCTTTAAACCTGAGACTTACTGGGTTTGCATTTATTATTGAAGATCAATTCAAACAGATTATAGTTTTTTCCATTTATATATTTTAAGAACAGAATATTACTGTAAAGGTAACCTAACTGAGTTGTACTTACATTGGAATGAAAACATGATAACAATTATATCAGCCTAGGAATTGTATATCTCTTCTTACCTCTCAAGAAATTTAAAGTATCTTGATAAACCAGAAAAATTTCTTTAGTTTTGGGGTTTTTTTTTTAATCCAGATATGTGCCAGTTTGTTTTTCACTAGATGTTTCACAGCTGAGGTGACCTAGTACAGATAATCTGAAGTTTACTTCACCAACAAACTATTATATAGGCCAGTTAGTGAGGTACAGACAAAACAATTTTTAATAATATTTGAAAAACAATTCTCCGTTCATTTACCTGCCACCACATAGAGTTCTCACCAGACAGTCCACTAGGTCCTCAAGCACTGTACTGAACTGTTCTTTAAATGTGGAGAACTAGTTTCATTATGCACAGAGTAGCTAAGGCTCCAAGTTTAATGCATGTATTTCCAAGGACTTTTTTTACCTGCCTTACTTTGCATGAGTAAGGAATGAAACTATTAAACATTTATCTGTGTGATCTGAATCAAATTCATGTGCAAAATAGAATTTTTATGATAATGCATACTTTTTTCCTTGTCAAAAGCTATTTAACTTAGCTCCAAACAATATCACATTTGAGTAAAGGATTTTTGTAACTATTGTCAGATGTCCCAATGAGAATCATATTAGCCTAAAACTGGAAATCTTTCTTCATTAGTGAAAAAAACCTGCCATTTTATGGGTAAATTTTAAAACAATACCCATTTATTTTTTGTTTCTGAGAGAAGAATGGTATTTTTAAGTGTAAAAAAGTTGAGAAGAGTAATGTTTTTTGATAAGATCTGGACTCATGACCTAAACTATCAAAAAGCATATTTGGAATCAGGGTAGGTGACTCATCTTCACAGCCTGGAAGTGGAGGTACTGAGTCAGCTGTTGGCTGGGAGTGCTGTTGTTGACCAGAAAGAGCCAGACAGGATTCCTCCCTTTAGTGCCAAATCCAAAGCATTTAGACACAGCCTGAGCAACACCCCACAGGCAATGGAGCAGCTTCAGTGACAAACCGACATTGTGAGCTGTGCACAAAAAACACAGCTGACCCTGAAAATGATCAGAGGAAGAGCAGTAGGTATGGGAGTGCAAGGAAGTGGAAGGGAGTGGATGTTATTGCACTCACTCAAAGTGTTGCAGAGGAGTCACAACTCATATGGAGGAGTAAGCCTGAGCAGCAAGGGTGGCATCCTGTGCAGTGATGATCCATTTGTGCTTTGTGTATAAATAAGACAGTGGCCATATGTCCCAGAACCTCGCTTTGGATACTGATCCCTGTTGTGAGCTGTGCAAGGCTTGTCTTTGCCACTTGTGACAAAGGAGAGACCAGAAACTCTACCAGTGCATGGAAAGCACTGAGACATGTTTGGTCCCTGAGAGGCTTTTAAACACTGTCTATCAGAGAGGAATACTCACATTCACACGTAGCTTTCTGACTCTATAGGGCATGTCTGATTTCTTCTGGCTGCATTCCATAATCTTTGAACTTACTCTGTCTCCTGTCATCCATCTTTACCACAAGTTGCTTCTTGCCATGTTCAGTGTTGAGTACTGAGCTAGTAACCAGTGCCTTCCAGCCCATCACTGAAGCTCCTAGTAGGTGTTACAATAGAAGCTAACACATTAAATGTGTTACTAGCTCCCCGTCAGATAACATTTCCCTGCTAAAAAGGAAACAATATGAAATGGATTAATCAAGAAAGTTTAAACTTCATTTTACGTAATGTTTCATTGACTATTTTCAACTAAAAGTTTGGATTTCGTGCTTGTGTTTGCAACTTCAGCCAGAAGCAGGCTAATTTCTTTCAGTGAAGGAAAGGAAGACTTGGAGTATTATCAAAGCAAAAATGTTTCATTCAACTAGTCTGCTTTTATTTTCAAGGGCTTTAACAACCCTTCTTCTATCTTTTACAGCAGCAGTATTACTGAAAACATTGATGAATCAGCATTTGGGTGGCTCATTCAATAGCTGTTGACAGGTGGTGGGACATACAACACACCGTAATTCAACAGGTACAGCAAAGTTAGAAGACTGAAAGACAGGAAAGTAATCAGATTCTTAGTATTACCTCTGTATCTTGCATATTCTAACTTTTCTGTTAGTAATAATCTTTATACACAGAATGACTATGAGAGGCACCAGAAAGCAATTGTCTGATTTATACACTTCCCCTTTGCACAATTTTGTGATATCAGGGGCTTCTCAGAAATGAATATTTTGATAAACGGACCAACTCAACTTCTCTCAGGTTTCTTGTCTGTGGAACAAAAACACATCTAGTGCCAAAACCATGTATGGAAGAATATATATATCCCCTATATATTTTCCCAGTTACTCCTAAACTAATAATAAAAATATCACAAAAATGCACAGAATATATTTGCAAAAATTATTGCTTGTATTAATTTTACACAGTTTCTGATGTTATGGGGCTGGAATAGCTACTTTCAAAATTTAATGAATGATTAAGTCACTCATGTGGAGACCACACCTTTTGGAGATTTGTCAGATAAAGCACAGTTGAAGAATGTATGAAGAAAAGGTAAGAAGAAGAAAATTTGAAAAAAACAAGTGTCATTCAGCTCCCCAAAACACTTGGAAAGCCTGTGTGACTGCACAATCAGAAAATGTGTCCATTACCTTTAAATTTGTTTTGTCAAGAAAAAAACATTCCCCTTTTAGTCACAAGAATAGTATATTTTATATATGGAGTTCTTAGAACCAATACACCAAATAGCTGTATTCACAAGTCCTGAGTATTTATTCCAGGCACAGTACAAAACAAAAAAAAGCCACCATCAGGCAAGAACAAACAATTTTCTTTGGAAAAAGTGACCCTGAGTTGCCTGAACATTTTTGCATTTCTTTCCTGGAGCTCAGACAGGTGAATGACCCACCAAGTTAGAACATAGGCATGGCTATGTACCAAGGGCTCGAACAGCCTTGAGAGAAAACAGCATTTTCTACAGTAACAAGATAATAGAATAACTGTGTTCCACTGAATGTTGATGGTAATATGCTCCTAGATGTCACTCAGGTGCTTTGAAAATCGTGTCTTAAGATCCTGAGTCAGTCATTGTGACCCTGTCAGCACTTTAGAAGAAATTAAAAGCTTCCCTGCACTAAGAACAGGACAGTTTTCAACATAATGTTTCTTCTTTCCCATTCTTCAGGCTTAAACTGACTTTTAGCAGTTGATATTACTGTTGATATTTTCCTTGGTGCCCTTGGGTTATTCTCTGGGTGACTCTTATCAATGCATTGAAGCATTCCCGTATTTGTTTTTGCCATCTATGAAATGAGAGAAATAACTATTTTTCTATGTAGTAATTTTATCTCTGGCATGTGAGATCAAGTAACAGCTATTTAACAGTAGCTAATTACTGTTTGTTTAAATTATTGAAACCACAAGGTGTCCAGACACCTGAAACTGAAGCAGATTTTTCCTTAAGCATTAATTCTGCATACAAATTTTTGTAGCAGCTCAAGCAGCATGCAGCCATTTCTCAGGCTCAAGGCTGTCTCCCAGGATTTCTTAATCCCCATTACTAGTATAGAACTCCTGTTCAATTTGGAAAAAGAGATAAATCAGATCAAGATTTCTCCCATTTTTTTTCTGTGCTATTTATTCTGAGTTCTCCCCAGTATCATATCTTACAAAAAAAATGAGCAGAAACTTTCTTGCCCTAGAAATGGGATGCCAAAATATAAAGCAAATGTGGCAAGAACATTTGTTGGACATGTTTATCCTTCCAAAACATTAATTCTGATGTACAGTTTTGCCAGTCCCCTGTTCTGGAGTGTTCACTGACAACTTGCCCAGTTCCTGTGCCAATAGGGGTTTTATTTCAAATTTATGACTGTGACAGATTTCCAGTGTCTATAATACTCATGGCTCATCTCTTCTCTTCTCCTCATTGCAATTTTTTTTTTGGAGTGGGAGAGCCCTAATTGGCTTGTCCTGATTTATGTGCTACTTTGTTCTTTATCTGCTTGCACCTCACCAGTAGAATAACATCTTGCCATCATTTTTAGGGTTCACAGGACCCTGTCAGCACTTAGCAGTCAAAGGTCTACCAACTTCACAACACATGGCTAAACAGATTGAAAAATCTCGCCTGGTATTAAGCCCCAGTACCTCAAATGAAGAGAAATGGTGCTGGCACCACCAGCAGAGCAGCATTACCAAACACAAGGGTTTTCTGGGCACTGGCAACACAGTTGTTGAGACATGTCTGTCCTTGAGAATCCCAGTTCTAGAAGCAGACAGTGAAATCTGTGCTCTTGATTGTCACTGATTTATGTTTTGCTTTGTTCTTTATCTGTTTGGAAGTATCCAGGAGAGCCATACACATGTTGCTATCTTTCTTTCATCTTCAGAGCTGTCTGTGACCTGTTCATCTTCCCTCTCTGTCGTGGAAGCCCTTCAGTGTGTGTTTACTACACTCATTTGCAAGTTGAACCTTGGCAAAACTTTACACCTAAGCAGCAACAAACTTGCCTGAAAAAAAAGTAAAAATAAACCCACTTGATTCCCCTTAGTGAATACTCTTATTTTTCTATATATTTTTGTAGACCTACACAGAGATGTCAAATGCTTGGCTGCATTGATAACAATAACTTCATCAGGGATGCAATTGTTAGGCATTTGTGCCATTTCTTCTCCAAAGTTTCATGGATTCTCCAAATGGATGTAAAAAAATTATTTCAAAAGTAAAATAATTTATGTGGAAGTGTAAATACTATATTATAATAAGCCTCTTTTCCTTTCATACTGATCACTGAAAGAATTTTGAATTTTTTAATATAACAAGTATGTCTTTAAATTTTTAGTTTTTAGTCTTGCCTTTCTCGTGATGTCTTTTAATCTGGAAAAATTTGGAAAGGGTAGGACAAAGGGAAAAAAGGGAGAGACAATGAAAAAAATTACTACATGTTCATCTACATGCGGAAGTGGGTTTAAATTTTCATTTAGTATCTTAAAAGTATTATTAGAAAATAGATCACAGAAAAATAAAAGTCAGCCATTTTCAATGAAAAGTGCATTTTAATAGGAACATTTAAAACATTTAAAAAAGTCCAGATCAAAATACCTAGGCTTCACTCAGCTGTCCTGAGAAAACTTTTGACCAAGGGTCTTGTCTCTCTGCGTAGGCATTTTTAACCAGAAGCCTAAAGAATTTCTCTGAGGGAGGGAAAGGCTGAGTGGGCTGAAGAGAGGCCAGCCTGGTGACAACTTCGAACTGTTCCCTGAAATCAGTAATCTTCAATAATTGTCTGTCATGAACTCGGTGTTAGCTCCGTGTGGCTGCAGTGCTGCTGGAGCTGAAGGCTGTCTGTGTGGAAATCCTGTGATGGTATTCCAGAAAAGTCACTAGGCCAAGATAATCCACCCTGAACAGGGAATGGTATCTTCCGTAAAGGAAAGAGAAATATTTGAAGAACTTTCGAACATCAAAATTACTTGAAAAGTCAAGATTAAATGTGGCAAAGGAAGCAGCTTTAGCTGCTCTTTCTGACACTACTTTAAAATTACAGAAATGACAATCTCTCTCAAGTAACTCACAACGATAAAATCATTCTTGATCTCTTAAAATGTCTTAGTTTCCGGAATGAGACATTTTGTTCTGAATGACTTGTTTTTTCTGTGCTGCCTCAGAGCACACTGGACTACAATGACCTGTCTTGTAGTTTCTGTTTTGATTGTGCTCCCAGTCCTTCCCCACGCTCTCCCATTTGCATGCTCACCAACCTATGAGCAATACTTGAATCCTAAGGCTTTGGAATATTAAGGATATGCAAAAATGTAGTGAATCTGTCTCTTCGGATTTGCATGCATGGGTTGAGTAGGCCAATAAGCCAATAAGTCATTCTTTAAAACTTCCACAGTGTGAGAAATTCATTGGTGACAAATAGCGTGATATTTGAGACACATTCAGACTTTGTTATGAAACTCCCATTCCTCTAAGGACTGTTTGAGGCTTCTTAGCATTGCTAATGCTCTATAGCCTTCACTATCTGCCCAGTCATTCCCTCTATGAATATCTGTTGCTGCTGTCTTTTCTTACATAAAATTAAATACAGTCACTACAAAATAAAAGCATTGCCAGTCAGCCTGGCAGAGCACAGTTTATCTGTAAGACACAGCAGCAGGTATTATAATAATTTAGTCTGTGATGCCCTTCACCTTTCAGTGCATTTGTACACTCTTACTTGCATGACATATTCCATGAACCAACTGGGTTATTTTGCCAGTGGGACTAGGGAATAGCTATGTACATAGAAGGAATTCTGGGCACCTACTTCAGCTACTTCAGATGGAGCAAATCCTTTGGTTTGACACTGCTATAAATGGTCTTGATTTCAGCAGCAAATGCTAAGCACCTCCTCGAGCAGTGTCATAAGTATTTTATATAGACATAGAAAATACTTGAATTATCTGTGTTCACTCCTCCTTCCCACCTAAATGAGCAACCTAGGCTTAAATTTTAACATTCATTAGTTGTCCTAGACCTATAAATCTTGTCCTTATTGAAACTTATGCTTTTATTTCCTTTGTCCAACAGGTCAAGATTTCAGCCAGGGAATTTTGCTCGTGTCACTGTGAATCTTGCCATGACTTGTTGCAGTCAATAATCATATACAATGATAGCCCTCAAACCATAGCAGTACCAAAAGCTGGCATGAAGTATATTACATTCAAAATTCTGAGAACAGGTAAAATCTGTTAAGTGAGGCAGGTTAATACTACACTGATGGTAAATATGTGGAACTCTCATTAAATAAAAATAACACATCATTAGTATCCCATAGAACTTCATTTCAATTACATTTAAAATATAATCTTAAAGCAGGAAATCTATGTTTAATATTAATGAATATTTAGAGCTTGTTGCAGTGATTCGTTTCTATATAAAACTTTGTTTGGCAGTGAAATCATATAAAGTCGCTTGATATTCTAGTAAAACCACTTTCTGCAGCCTGAATCTAATAACCAGGGATCAAAGACATGCCATGTTCTTTATATAGCTAGCCATGTAGGATGAAGATTCAGTACTTACACTGATATCTTGCAAACAATGTGTATAGCAGATTTGTTTGCATAACAGAATCATTAAACAATTCTCAACTTTGAGTGAATTTACATGAATCAATCTGTTTATAAACAAGATTGTAGCCTTTAGATAATTTTTTTGTTTTCCAACTGACCTCCTCCCTCTGCACTGTTTATGCAGCTATGCCATTATACAACTATGTCATTAATTGGTGGCCAAGCACACATATGGTCTCCTTGGTTATTTGCTTTGTTCTCTGAAAAATTTTTGCTTGAACACTGTCAAAAGTAATAATTAAAAACTAATACGAGAATTTTCCAAAAAGTGGGAGGCAGAATCATTAAACCCAACATTCTGTATCTAGAATGGGCAGCAATGATGAGTACAAAAGCCCCTCAGTTGCCTTTTGAACTGCAATCCTTAACACCTCAGAGGCTCTGAATTTGAGAATGACCCAAGATATGAAATCATATGTGATGCAGTGCAGCTTAGAGGGAAGTTAAATGTTTATGTTTGCCACATCTATTTTCTATTCTCTGTTTCTATCAAGGGAGAAGTGGCAAATGACTATTTAAAAAGGCACTAAAATTAAATTACATTAATCAATAAAAAGCAAACAACTGTCATTCCTGAAACAAGTATGTCCATTTCTGAATATTTTATCTGTATTTCTTGCTACAAAATCATAAAGCAGCTCCTACTTACTGCCAATACTTATAGAGAAATACCTCTATGACCTTGTGGCTGTTCTAGTTCTATGATTTTCAGCATCCTAAGGCTAGTGGTGGCCACACACTCTTTTTTTTTTATTATTTTTCTACAGTTTTAAGATGCAGATTACTTTTGGCCAAATGCACAGATGCAACTTTCATACAGATCTAGATGCCCAGACCAGAAAAAGATGTTAAACTAATCCAAGTTTTGCCAGACTTGCCTACAACAGTTAATACTTTTTAAAAAGGCTGTTGATGTCTTCCTAAATTTTCAGAAAAGAGGGATATTTTGACACAAATATATACACCTTAATTTGCAGAACTTGTATTGTGGAGCTATTACTTCTGTTTCTTATTGAGAACAGAAAAATGTCCTATAGGGAGGTTGGTTGCAACATTATTTAAGTAGTTTCCTGGTGGGCAATATATAGTCATGATAGTTCAAGATTGCTTAAAAAGAGTTGGAACAAGGTCCATTATGCAGGTGAATGCAATCATAACTAAGAAATTTATGAAGATGAGGTCTGAGCAAATAGCTGTATTGGATGAAACAGTAGGATCAACAAAACATTAGAGAGTGCTGGGTCCCAGGATATGGAAATTACATTGTGCAGTCTTGTGAAGAGCTCATTGTGCAGCATAACAGCAATGCTGACAGAGGAGATTAAAGTTAGACAAGTACACCAAAACTTGGTGATCAACAGGGAGTGCAAACAAATCTCTGACGGAATCACAGCTAAGCTGGACCTTAAGTCAGGTACAGGAAACTGAATAACTGTGAGATGCTCTTTCAAGCACACTTAGAAATTGACCTTCCAGTTAAAATAATCCCCTCTTTTTTTTTATTCTCTACTAGAATTCCTTAAAGCTGTCTAAGAATTAAATAATTAATACCAATTACAAATTTGTTTAAAGATATTTTTTAAAATGTCTTAGAGCTTAGTTTTCAGGCAGAAGCATGTACTCTCAATTACTAAGAAAACCCTTTAAATATTTGCTACCTGAAGGACTGCAAATTATAAAATGACCTTTCCTGAAATGAAAGTCTGCTTGGTGGTCTAGCAGAACAGAAATATTCTACTGTTTTCATGGAAGAAAAGTAGTCCAAAGAAGGCGAAAATCACGACTGATATTTCACTAAGGAAAGAAAATTAAAATTAAATAATTCACTTCTGTTTATTCACTTATAGAATGCTATGAAAGCTCTTTGTAAAAAAAATTCTCAGAGAAGTGTAATATCAGATTTAATCAGAATGTCTTAATTTCCAAGAAAAAGCCCACCTGACTCCAGCACACCAAATATGCAGCACGTTCGACACTGATATTTTAAAATTGCATTTATTTCAAAATCAAAATAAGTGCCCGGCTCCAAATTTTTGTGTGAATAAAAAACCTAGAAAATTACTGACATTGTGAAGGTTTCTGTTGCCATTCAGAACAGCAGTGGTACATGTGGTTTGGTGCACAGCACCCACTGCAGCCATGAACTGCTTCGTCTGGTACAAAGCCGTTGTCAGCCCGTTGACGTCAGATCAGGAGTGTTCATTTTGCCAAAAGAAATGTCAGCTGTTTGCTGAAGAAAGGAAGTTGATAAAATTTATTTTGGTGGCATTAACAGTGAGGCTGTAAGTGAGCATAGCTTCAGCGTTGTGCGTTTTTGCAAAACATGGCTTTGATCCACAATAGGACAATCAAGGCTGAACTGGAGTATGATTTGACATGTACACAAGGACAAAACAGATGCCTAACAGCTTACATATGGTGCAGAATTCTTTCAAGAAAATTGGAGTGTGGATGTTGTTTTCAACTTTTCAGATTTAGAAAGCGAGTGTTTTAAATCAATTAGGAAAAAAAAATAACACTTTCAGAATATTTTGTGACTGAGATTTAATTTTCCACTTCAAAAAGGAGACAAATGAAATAGGCATTTGTTCATTTGGTAGTTTTATCACTCGTGCTTTGAGAAGCAGGGAACTAGCACTGATAAATTCTATAGTTTATTTTTACATTTTCTTCCCAACAACAAAAGGTACTTACATGATCCTATAGCTGCCACATCTGAAAGTGGAACATTTCAGCAATAAATTTATTTTTAGAAAATCTCATAGCATTAAGATGTCCCATCCCTATTTGATAGCTGGAGAACACTGCATAATGTAAGTTTAAGAGCTTGCTTTTAGCCACACAGTGCTGCCCACAAATGGAGCAGGAGCTGAACATAAATTTCCTTTGTTGCTGTTCTGTTCATGCCACAAGACCAAAGCCTCTAAGTCCTTACCCTTCATATTCTTCAACATTTTACTGACTTGCAAAGATACCTGCTGAGCTCCACTGTGTAATTTTCTGTGGTGTCTGCCAAGGATACATCCTGATCCCAGATTTGTTGCATCAGTCACTCCTCTCCTGTACGGTAACTGTTGTGGTCTCCCAGCAATGGGACTGTCTCCCACACCTACACAGCCCATCCTACACATATGCCCTTTGCATGATCCAAAAGTCATTTTGTTCAAGGTCCAACCTTGGCCACAGGCACCTTTTGAGTCCCATGCAGTATCAATCTTCCTATAGAAACAGATATTTCATTTTGTGGTTTTCTTTTTTTGGGAGATAGTGATTTCAAAGCTGTGCACAAACTGGTGGTGGTAAGGTGATTGGCCATGTTGCCTCCTGAAAATCACAGTGTGAAGACCATCAGACAGAAGAAAGCCCATGTGAAGTTGAAATAAACTTGTAGTAAAGGCACACATTTAGATTGAATGCTTGAGAAGGAGAAATCAGAAATTATAACAGTAGATGAAAAATGACTTAACTAACAGAAAACAGACTTGCTAGGCCTGATTTCAGTTTGGCATTACTGAGCCATTGTTAGGAATTATCCCTTTTCCTAAACAATCTTCACACTACACCAACAAATCACTTACTCATCAATACTGAAAGCACTGTTTCCTTAGAAGTAATGTGATTTGCACACATACATCTCACACACATTTTTGTTTGTTTAACTGTATCTCTGTGGCCTGAGGATTCCCAATATATGATTTACCTCTTCACTGATCAATGATTTATTACAATGTAGAGATGTCTAAAGTGCCATTAATGCAGAAGAATCCTGGCAAACTTCCTTCTGGACATGTCAGGGAAGCCAAGATTATATCTATTATTACAGCCGTGTAAGCAGCCTTTCCCAAGGCACACATCACACTGATGTATCTCCCAGCAAACTGCAGAGAAAAGTTGATTTATGACATATTTAGAAAATCACTCCATTTCTTGAACATCAGAAGATGTTTGCTGGCTTACGTATGGGATTTGTGTCTTTATTTATAAGGAGTTAGAAGATCTTCTCATAAACATAGCTACATAATCTTAATATGCCACACTATAGTTCCCTGAACATGTGAAACTGTGAAGGGGATGGGAACAGGAACTGGGTAGGCAAGACAACACCTTTACGTTAGATGCATATTCCAGTTAAAATCAGTGAATCATTTTTTAAGTAACAGCTATTGATACTATGCATTATTTATTACCGACCCCTTTGAAATCATCTCTCCAGAGTTTTATGCCATGTTAAATTATCTCCCTTTTTCAGAATCATCTAATAAGACATTAAAGATATCTGGCTGGAAGCAAGAACAAGGAAAAGAGAACAGAACATATTTTATATGTTTCATGCAAAGACCAAGGCTCATTTTCTTTTCAGTGCTTATCAGAATCACAAAGCACATCTAGTTTCCTTATATTTGATCATAATTTAGCCCTTACGGACTATTTGCCTTATAAATTCATGTTGCTACAAATGCTTGTGGGAAAAGTCCTTATTCTTTCCATCTGCAGGCAAGCTTTCTGCCGTTTATATTAAGTCATTCCCCTCAGGAAATTCTCATTTTGTACTAAACAATCCATGTGAATGCAGGCAAGCCAATGCAAAATAAGGGAATAGAGCAATAGCACCTTTTTATTTCAATGAAGGAGAAAAATCCTCAGATAACTTTCTACAGTATATTGATGTATTTGCTTGTTGTCTTTCTAGTTCATTTTTACTGACATTTGCTCAGCTATCAGGCTGCACCGCTTTAAATGCTTTAATTAGAAGTTGTTTAAATTAATATAATGGAAGTTAATCTGTTGTTTAAATTAATAGACTTTAAGATCAGCAATCACTGGTACCTTTACTAATAAGGTGTTCTAGTCAGGTGAGAAATTTAGCACGTTTCTCAGTAAATATCCTAATCATTAATTATTCTCATGGTTTAAAAAGCTTGCTACTTGTCTTGTCAAGTTTTATCAGATTTTCCCAGTACTGTATAGTGTTCTTGTCACCACTGCCTTTAGCTGGCATTTCCCTCTCTTTCAGTCTTACAACAAAGGTAACTACTGTATTAATCTATGTCTCAAGGTGTGACCTGCTAATTGTGAGGTTCTACATATGTGCATGAATTTGTGCACATAAACACATACATGTATGCATATGTGTATTCAAGGTGTCACTGAAGGGGAGACCAATCTTATGTCAGCAGATCCAGAAGTTAGAGACAGAAGGCCTAAGCATTTCCTCGAGGACTAAAAATGATCTAGGTGGGGATATGATTAAAACAAGTACCTCAATGATTGCAAATTGTATGACTACATTAATATCACATTTTTTCATTATATAGGTACGAAATACAGTATATTCCCAGGAATCTCCTGTTTTTTTGGTGCCAACACTTGATCTATAAGCATTGGTTTCACGCTATTGAAGCTTTAGTCATTGTTTTGTTGTTCTGAAGAGGCCATGAAGAAAGCTCCGTAATGCAGAAAATGTAGAACATATTGTCCTAATATCTCCCTCATTATTAAAACTACAGAGAGAAATATAGGAAATCAGAGGCTGAAAACACAGCTGAAAGAACTGAGAGTTGAATTCAACCACCAGTGAATTGCACTCCCACACACGTACAGCCCCAGACAATAGGCTGATTCAAGACAATGAATGCAGAAGAAAAAAGTCACTATTCTCCCTTTTCTCTTTGCAATGCTAATTTTTTTTCCTCAAATTGAATGCCTGAGAAACAGATCCAGTGTTGAAATCCTTTCTTTCATAGTTGATAACATGAAATATGCTATGATATCACTTTGATTCCATCTTGACTCTGAACAGAAACTTTTTCCTAAGAAATCTGTACATGTTGAACTGGTATCCTGAACGTATCACCATATCAACATGAAACCTGCTGAGAGATAAGAAATGCAACTTCCTGATGATACCACTATCTTATAATAACTAATATATGAAAGATCTGTTACAAAGGAGGAGTGTGATGAGACAGTAACATTTTTCATAAAAGATACCTAGAGCCTTTTTATACATAAGATAAAGGGGTTAGCTATTAGTCTGTTATTTCCAAAAATACACATGCATAACAATTGAGGGCAGACAGTGTTGCACTGTCAGTACAAACTGCATCCAGGTTGGCCCTGCAGTCTGATCTTTACCTTGCATCCATCAGTGCATGGCATGTTATCTAATACACAATTTTAGCCATATGTCTCAGCATACCTGCCAGACTGCTGCCTCTAGCATTTGTCCTTGCTTCTGACTGTCAGGGATCAAATTTTTCTTCCTTCAGCCACCTGGGAGTGTGGCCAATGTAACCATTGAAGCCTCTTCTTGAGGCAACAGGGAGAGATGAGCACCTCTGCATGATGGTTCGTCTCAGATCACCACATTAGGTGTGTAAAATATGTTGAACAGTTTGCCTTGAGAGATGCTTATCTCTTCCCACTGACTAGAAAAGGAGCTTTCCTTGACAAAGCAGCCCTTTTATCTGACAGAAGTTAGATGAAAGGAATCTCTGGCATATGGGCCTAATTGGCCTCTCCCTGTTTATTATGAAGTGTCACATTGGCCATGTTTTAGTCAATGTTCCTTGTGTGAAGTTCACCACAAACATAGAGGTCCCTGTCCTCAGAGCTTGCATTAGGAGATCCCATCATGTGTGTGTAGTTCTGGTGTGCAGAGAGTGATGTAAGCCTGGCTTGGCAGAATCTTCCTAGTTCTCCCTTTGGGAAGCTTAATTTAGTATCATATTACTTGTCTTCCTGACATAAAAGGAGACTCAAGAAAGACAGCAACACCTCTCAAGTAATTAAGCAAGGATTGACTCCAATCCGATGAAGTGACAGCCTATTATTCTCTTCAGTTTTTCAGTTTAAGCATAAAACATGGGTACAATCTAGCAGCAGGAAGGCAAACAGCTGTAAATTAGAGAAGTGAAGGATAAATATGCATGTTTACATACATGTTTTCTCACTGTTACTATTTTTGAGATTACGAATGGGAACAAATTCGGTAACTGCTCAAATTAATAATGCAAGAATAAAATTTTAGTCCAGAAAGTGAAGAGTGATGCAGTTTTCATGAAGAGTGATTATTGAGTGAACAATAATAAAAGCAAATGAAAATCATCTATACATTGATGCACTGTTGTGTTTTGCCCTCCCCCAACTCAAAGAGCAAATTCAACATATGGTCTTTTTATAAATATTTCAGAAGAAAAGTGACTTCTGGAAAGGATTGTAGTCTGAGATATGTACAGTTATCAGCATTTTAGAAGATTCAATTTGAAACATCTGCTAACTCTTGAAAGAGTTATGTTGAAACAAAAACCAGTCCTTATTTAGGAGGGTTGTATGCTCAGAGTTTTATATTCTCCCCTCTTTTCTGCAAGGATAGTGGGAAGAGGAGAGAGCTGCACCAGCATTTTGCTTCCACCTTTTCCAGGTCCAAGATTTAAAGCTTTATGGTGAAGAAAATCAAGGTGACAGATGCAAAGAGACAGTAAATTACTGACACACTCTTCTTCAGTCATGCTTTGAAGTGCTAAAGAATTCAGACCAAATCTCAAGCATGAAAGCTTTGTGAGAGGCAAGCTGCAATTTACTAGGCCAGTGGAATGTAACAGATATATTTTAAAAGAATGTATTTTTTAAAATGTTGGGATTTGGGACAAGAAAAAAAATTTTGAAAACAGTAAATGTTTTTGACCTCTGCAATGTTTATGTTTTTGGTTTTACTGTTGTTATCAGTATGCAATTGCAATCCCTACAACTTGCACTTCTTCTAACCTTCCAGACAGACTATAAATATTTAGCAGTTCTTGCAAGTTGATTTACATAGTACTTACTGGGTAAATAATACCTCACTTTTGAAAAATGTATGCATGTATATAGTGCAGTGTAAATAATTAATCAAATATAATAACAGCAAAATAATAACAAGGAGAAAATACTAGTTTTCAGAAGACATACAGTTATCTTTAGATAGATTTTTTGAAACACTTGTCTTTACTTTCTAACATTATTTCTTTCTCTCTTCCTTGCTGTATGCTTCCTCTAATGAATTTGCGATTGTTATCATCATAGCATCAATAGGAATTTTTTTTTTCTGAAATGTTTTGCACACTGTAAGTAAAAAGCAGATCCATTCAGAATATTTGCTGATGTTTCATGTGTCAATCTGAATGATTAATTCTTATATTAACTCGGATCTTTCAGTAGGGTCACAGATGGAAGCAACTTCTTTCCTGTTTGTAGTGGCACTGAAGTCAGCAGAGATCTTTGCTGATGTTCATGGATTTGTACAATGTGATCCAGGTTGTGAAGCCGCCAGAAAATTCTCCAGAGGAGCCATCTAGCTCTGAGTCAAGCACAGAAATGCAAAATTAATTAATTATTTTGCTACACAATATTAACACTTAGACAGATCTTTGGAAATGTCTGGGGCAGTCATGCCACAGGAGCTGTCACATCCCTCTGACTCCCACTATGAGCAGCATCATAGGAACATCTGTCTTTGTGCATGATGCTTGCAGAACTCTTGTTTGAAAGGCCAGCAAGTGGTGCTTGAGGTCATTGTCTGAACTGCAGAGGAATTACATACAGGTTGATAGATAAGGGGAAAATAGGATAGT
The DNA here is from genome assembly GCA_013396875.1 of Vireo altiloquus. Classification (NCBI taxonomy): domain Eukaryota; kingdom Metazoa; phylum Chordata; class Aves; order Passeriformes; family Vireonidae; genus Vireo; species Vireo altiloquus. The sequence continues at coordinate 31,320 of VZRF01007827.1, read as the reverse complement.
CATGAAAAGGAAATAACCAGCAGGAAAGGGAGAGTCACTGGAGCTCTGACAGGGCCCAGGCAGTGTTCTGTGTAAAATGCCTTTCTGACAACCTTCTAAATGAAAAGACAAGAGACATCAAAGAAAGGACAGAGTAGCTCTCAAGACTGTAAAAACGGAGTCTGAAATAGCCTCAGCCATGGTGCTAGGTAAGAAAGAACGCTTTTTAAGGAAGTTATACAACTGCTTCTAGAGAGAACACAGAAGTCTCAGTCAACTTAAACATGAGTTCAGAAGGGAACTTTCACATAGCTCCGTCAATGAGTGTGACTGTCTCTGTATTTCAGCTCATAGTTTTTATGCTCGTTAGTATTTTTTTTAGTTAGTTCTTTTGCTCTTGGAAATTCATTTAGTCTCTTTGCTATGAAACTTGCTGACAACTTGGAAGAAAAAAATATTTTTAAAATAGGACACTATCCTACCCATCTTGATAGACATTACTAAAGAACTAACAATAAGTTTTCCAAAATAAATTTCCAGGAATATGTAAAGGAACAGATTCCTCCTTTGTCTGGAGAAAATTTACGCTCATCTAAGCCAAGTTTCACAGATTCCTCTTCAGGAGATGCATCAAATCCTGTGCCATTCTTGGGTCGTTCATAGGGAAGAATCATTGAATATCCTGAGTTGGAAGGGACCCAAGGATCACCAAAGGATCTTCTTCCACTTCATTGTTTTCTATTTTCATGAAAAAATAATTGAAACCCCTTCTTTTTAAAATCTTATTTTCTTTCTTGTGCAAAACAAAAGCAATTTGAGAAACCACATAAAATTTTCTCTGTGATACTTCCTTTCCCATCTGAACTCCTAATAATGACCAAGTGAAAGTCATAACCTCACTGTCACCTCAGTTGGAAGGTGACACCTTCAAGGCAGGACAGATGTATCTGACATGGTAGCATGAGTCACAACTGCCCTGCTATTTCTGTTCATGTCCCTGCACAATTCTAGTGCATCTGTTCCTTAAAGAATATCTTTTAACAATTGATGAAAATTTGTGGGTTTTATATTTTAAGAAGAAACAGCATTGAACACTCAAAAGGTATGTGATCTGGATCCACACTTTGCAGTCAGATCTAAAACTCTCTTTCTTTCCTTCCTGAACTGAACTGAGCTGAACTGAACTGCTGTGGCCGCAGATGAGCTCTCTACGAGTTTTCTAAAAAAATTTATTCAAAAACAGAACATTTTTCTGAATCTGCCACAGACCCACAAAATTTCCAGACAGAAAATTTTCTGTGGAGTGGCATTGGACGGCAAATATCTTAGGTACCAGTGCTCCACTAGTAAATTAAATAATGGTCGGTAACATTCCCATGCACTAACATTCAGTCATCCAAACTAGTAAATTGATAGAACAATCATTATTTTGATCCAGGTCAATTAGAAACATCTCAAAAGACCCCTGAGCATGAGTAAGGGTGTAGCATTAGTAAACATATCACAGAAATGCATGGAGCTATTTTCAGGATTTCCTAGGCAGCCCAGAAATCTCTGTATCATATTTTCAAGCCTATTTGAAAATATTAAAGGGTTTATTTGTTGGGGGTGGTTTGGTTTGGTTTGGTTTGGTTTGGTTTTTTTAAGAAAGAATAATTTGGTTCAATAACATGCCTCCTTGAACTACGACATAGGCATAGATTTATGAACTCTATAAATTTAATCCTCATCTTTTTGACTTCCTGGTCTTGTGTTCTCAAAAAGCTCTAGATACAGCATGCCTAAATTTTGTACTTAAAATTTCTCTCCATAACAAGTCTTTCTATTTACATCTGAACTTACATGAAAAAGACCACACTCATTATCTGTAATATCAGCAGAATGGAAGAAGAAAATATGTTTACAGTTAACAATTAAAAGGGAAAATTTCGAATCTCATTGCATTGTGGTGTTTTATGGCAATACCTGCATTCCATTAGCATGTGTTAAAAGCCAAGACTAAATTATTTCAGTGTATGTTTAGTGAATCTGAATTTTTCTGCTTAGAAGAAGGAAATTATATGGATACAATCATAATCTGAAATCAGGCTATTCATATCTAGGTTTGTGTCAAAAACCTTTTCCTTATTTTTCATAGTATTTTTCGCTACATTGTTGCTATATAAAAGGTCTAAACAAACAAAAAGGAAACCAAGCAATAGTTGTAACTATGTACATAGTACTCTAATACGAGCAAAGTGATGACAGCTGAAATAATGCTTTCCCATGGCTTTGTTTTTCAGTTTTAGTAACATGGCACTTGTGCTCTTCATCGAAATATGGCACAGACAGCTATTGTCAGGGAGACCTCCTTTCCAACCAGTGTTTTAAAGTGTACATATTAGGGGTTTTTCTGTTTAAATGAAATGTTTGCCCAAACACTACCTTATATGCTATGCTTTAGTTATGCTTTTGCAAGACATTTAGTTGTGAGAGAAAGTGAAGCATTCCCATAATGCTAAAAACCTCAGAACAGACACACCATTTAGTCTTTGCAGACTTGAGATTCAAAATGTGCCATACTGACATTTCAGAGATACATGCTGAAGGCCTATAGACACACTAACTTTGTGGTGTTTTCACACTTGCGATGTTCTCACATGTCAGAGAAGTCTTATCAAGTAAGTGATACTTAAGTGTAGCCTGAATTGAGATGTTTGAGCAGTACAAGCTTTATCCCTATGCTTCCTGGGTGAAACTCTAACATTTCTGAACTCAGCTTTTAATCAAGAATTTTGTCCTTGTTTTTAACAGAGTTTGAGCTTGAGTCACCCATTTTTACTCCCTGTGGGGAAAAAAAAAGTGAAATAGAATGTTGATGAGGGAGAGGAAATTAGCTTACTTAGCAAGGCATGAGGTATTCTCTCCCCACACAGGAGGTTACTGCAGGGTAGTGAACTAAGTCTGTGTGGAAGGTTCCAGTGTGGTTTTGTAAGAGCTCCCATAAGGATGGTAATGTAACCCTGCACTGAATTTCACCATGTTTCAGATGAGCTGTGCTGCAGCTCCCCATGGGAAGGACCTCAATTACAAGGTCACGCTGCAAAGCTGAGCCACCAAAAATGGCACCAAACTTCATGGCTCCCTGCCAGTCTTCAGAAATCAGAAAGGAAGCAAACTTATCTGATATTCCAAAGATCGTGAACCTGACCAATATCTGAATAAATTTATAACACATATAATGAATACATGAATTTATGGCACTGTTTTAATTCAGCTAGTATATTCCAGTTAAGTACCAGAGTTTTAAAATTTACCATGAGGAGAGCAAAGACAATTCAAGAAAATAGACATATAAATTTAGCACTGGTAAATAAACAAATTACTGGGCTTTCAGTTACTAATCAGTTTAACCACACTTCTCTAATTCATTTGGCTGGATCAGCTCTAGGGAATTGCCAAACAAAGACAGAGAGAGGAAAATGTTATTTCACAGAGTGCCTTGTGATGTACCTAATAAATCCAGTACTGCAGCTTGACTGTTCGCTGATGACAACAGGCCGTGCCTTCAATGTCATGACCCCTGATGGGCTAAGGGGCGTGACTCTCAAAGGGTTAATCTTTTCCACCTGTTGCTGACCACAGAGCAAGCTCTCCTGGCAGGTCTCCTACCAGGAGAATGTGGCCCCTGACCTTTGTGGGAGTGGGATGCTGCAGTAAAGACTCTCCCTAACAAGCACTGCAGTCTGGCACAGTCACCCCAGCTCTCCAGTGGCTGAATCCAGTGGTAAAACAAGCTGTGAACCAGCAATTTGTGAAATGAAAGTCAAGGGTAAAGATGGGGTACAACCCCCAAAATTTCTCAGTCAGCTCACTGTGAGGGTTACCGTGAGCTGTGTGGTTGGTTTGGGATCTTCCTTATGGAAATATTAGAATCAACTCAATCTGAAACAGAAAAATTATTAGAAAAGTCAAGAATGTTGAAATTGGGATGGAATTTCAGTCAAAAGCAAGCTGTTGGAAGTCAAAGCTGTTGCTCTTCTGAGTCAGTAAAACTGTTCCAATCTATTAGGTGCAAGTACACATAAAAAGCAAACACATATCACCATTCTCACAATGTTGCCACTACAAACATAGGGAATGTATTCTGAAGATTGAAGGCCTATTTATGAAACTTAAATTCTTTTCCTTCCTTTGTGATTAATTTGATATCTGAATCATACCTGCTTGGGAAGGGAATTCCTCAGACACCATAAATATTTTACTTACAGAGTAACTGATGCAAGAGCATCTCTTACATCTGCTAAGTTTTTCTACTTCTACCCTTTGCTGCTTTTCTCCTCAACCGCTTTGCCTATTTGATCTTTTTCTTCCTGTGAAGAAGTTTTTTTCAAGTTTTCAGGTTTTCATGTTGACCACAAGAAAGATCAGCAGAAAAACCTCTGTAGAAGTCCTTTCATTGAACTGCCTACCTAGAGAAAGGTTGGACCACGATTTATAGCATAAACCTAGGAGTTCTTAAGTCTTCCCGGCACTGCAGCTTGCAAGTGACCTTGACCAAAACACTCCAGCTACAGCCTTAAACACTTTAGTGTTCTAGTGAGTCTTCTATGTTGCCATGTGGTAGAAGTCTCAGCTCTGAGGCAGGGCTATATGTATGTGAATTGTGATACTAAAGTCAATATAGTTGGGGAGTTAATGGAGATATCCTCTTGAATTAGGAAGCTGTGAAATGCAAAGGGAAGAGTGTGCAAAATGACCTGTGATCAGATACAGGTCATCCTCTCTGTGGTGAGAGGGGTCTAACTGTTGGAACTTCACCTATCAATTTTCCTTCAAAGGCAGCTTCTTGATTCCAGCATGTAGGAAAAAACGGTAGTATTACAAAAAAGTACATATCCCCAGTAAGCTGGGTCCAAGCTCACAATATTTGAATCAGATCATGCCGCATTAAGAAACTCATATTTGAAGATTAATACTCTCTCTACAGATAGTCGAATATTTACTGTAGTCAGGGCCTGAAAGTCCATCTGCTGGAGAGCCACCATACTGATAAGCCATGTACTGCAATCCAGAAGCTCACTTCCTCTGCAGCCTAAATGTAGGACACTTCAATTCACAGAATGTTACAGCTCAGTCCTTATTACCTCTCTGACAGATGCAAAAAAGGGGGAGAGAATAATTCCTAACCCTCACACTTGTTCATCTGTCCTTCCCTCCCTCACTACTTGTTTATATGCATAAATGGTAAGTCCACAAATTGCTTCAGGAAATCCCATCACCAAGGAAACTTAGCCAAGAGTATGTGAGTACAAGACAACGAACCATTGGAGTTTTGCCATTTGCTGCCCACCTGCTGCCCTTTTGCCATGCTCTGCTTCCTTACATGCACAGAACTCCTCCAATTCTGGAAGCTCGTGCAGGCAGCACAGGTGTCCCCAGTGGAGTTCTACCTGGGAACATGACAGGAGCAAGATGAGGATCAGGCACAGTAAAAATATGGACATTGACATTCAAGTGAGGAAATTAACTATTTAATTAGTGTATTAATATGACAAATTCAATTTTTCAAAGTATGCTTTACTCATAATAGCATTCTTTGTTTCCTGATCTTCACCCAGGCTTTCAAAGAGAGAATCAAATTTATTTCCTTTTGTATCTTGTGGTATTTTATTATGAGGCTGATTCAAATTCCAAAACTGACCAATCACACAAGTGAACACATTAGGAAAAAAGTCCTTCTTGGAGAATATTAATTACCGTTTGTTTTAGCAAAGCAAATAACCTCCTATGAAAAATTCAACACACATTCCTTTAGAAACCTTCAAATATTTGCTATTGCAGACAGCATTTTCTTTACATCTGTTGAGTGCCCCATAAAACCTGCTCATGTACATATTTCTATAGAAATCAAGTGACCATGCTTTCCATATGTCTGGTGCTCCAAGAAACAGAGAAAGCTTTATTTCTGGTCAGCTCTGTCAGGTTGGGCTTTTCTTCTTTAGGTTGGTGATCAATTGTGTCAACGTCTCTGAGTAGAGCTGGTGTTAAATAAGAGATTGGTCAGCTATAAATTATCTGGAGCCCTACAGGACTTCCTGAAAGGCACATGAAGAAGTAATTGGGCTTCATGTTGTCCTGTGTGACTTCTGGGCATTCATCACTAATGGACCATGCAAGAGGGTTAAGGCTGCGATTTACTGAAACGTACTTCAGAATGAACACTGGAGAACTAGAGAGAGGGAAGGGCAGAGTAACGTGGAGAGGATTTGTTTCAGTTCTGTTAAAGCCTGATTATTCTGCAGGGTACTTATTCTGCAGAGAAATATGCAGAATAGCAAAGTGCACAGGTGGGTAAAAGAAAAAAGTTAGGCTTTTCAATGATAAATGTGGATTTTGCTATGATGACTATAATCTAACCGAAAACATTAAAGTAATGAAGAGACAGAGAAATTTGCTTTCTCTGCAGAGAACAAACCATGTCTTATATTTTAAATCTACAATCATTTTCAACCCTTGACATTCAGATTTATGTATTTAGTTGAGATTGCTAATCAACACCGGAGTTCTCTCACTTGTGTTACAACCATTTTAACAAAAAGCCAACTGCACTGATGAATCCTGTTGTAGAGATAGACAAGATAGCACTCGGTGTTGGGAAGGCACATATCAGGTATAGTCACCAGCTCTAATCCAAAAGCAGTGTAGCCATTTGCCTGCAACAGCTCCTAGAGTTACTTGTCTTTGAAAATAAACAAAGATATAGTGCTTCTACATGCGGCATGTTTCATTGGAGGAAGGATGGCTCTTAGCACTTATACATTACAATTTGGGAGTTGTCTGTGTGGACACTTTTCTGATAATCTCTTAACCCATAGGCTATTTTATCCACTGAAAGCTGCCCACAAAGATTTGAACACGATGGTGATTAGAGTAATGCTAAAACAAGTTTCTATGGCAGAGTTTAAACCCCACCATAGCATATGGTGACCAAGGATGTCCAACATGCTATACACAGATGTTTCCAGCTCTTGCAAAGAAAGGGCATTTGGTTTATGAAAACAAGGGTTTTCTGCATCATTTGCAAAATATAATTGTCAAAAATGTCTCTGAAATATAGAAATTCTATCTAACATTAAAAAAAAAAAAAGGAAGAATGTTTTTCTTTCAAAAACTTGTAAAATTTTGCATTCAAAGGAGAAAAATAAACTGTTATGCCTTGGGAAAGGAAATACTTATTTCAAAGAATATTTAGAATATTTCTCTGTAGTCAAAACTCTCTCACACTAAATCCATCTGTCCCAGCTCAATCTTTTAGGAAATTCATGTTAGCCTGGGATTGGGAAATGTGAAATCAGGACACTCATGATAGCAAATACAAGACATGGATCAATTGCTAGCTTCACACTCAGGTTTGCAGATAATTAGCAGTTTGGTATGAAATGACGAAACTTCCCTCTGGAGATTTCTAGTTTATATAGATTTACAACATATGGATTGTTTTTCAGTCCAATGACTCTGAAATGCTCTGTGTGCAGAAAGTATGCCTGTGAGATGAAAAAGCAAAGTGTTAAGTAAAGGGATCTTGTTTTCATGTTAAAAGTCTGGTATATAGGCAAATATTTTTTTTATTATATACTCTTTTCAATTTGCATTATAACATTAAAAAACCCAAGGGACAAAACAAGCATTCTGATAGTTTCCTTCTTAAAAAAACTCCAAACAACTAATTGCAATTGAGGCTAATTTGACCTCATGTCAGCCTTCTGACATATTCTAATACCACATAATCTCATATATTGGGGAGAATAAACAGAATTTACTGTTAATCTCCTCTGCAATCATGTATATTTTCTTTTACTAATCTGGCAATAAGACTTTATGCAAGTTATTTTATGTATTATTGTTTCTGATAGGAAGAATTTTATTGCTAGTGGAATCTTCATTTTTATAGCACCATTTAGGTAATGTAATGTGAGATATATTAAAGTAGGTTATGAGAAAAAAAACTAGTTCTGAACTGTGCTGTAATTAGAGTGTTCTTATGACCTTGCTGTTCCAAGGCCAGACAGAGGTAATTCTTTTCCTCACCAACTCAGCTCAAAGCCCGCAGATTTTGGGTGTGCCTTGAGGTGTGATGCAGCTTGTGGGCTACTGAGTTTGTCCTCACTTTTCTGCCACCTGCAGCCAACATTCATACAGGGTGACAAGGACACAAAATAAATATTTCATTTTTTTAATCTTGTGTTCTGTTTCCTTGCCTTACAGCACTGGGTGAGAACATCATGTCAACAACTGCTTGTGTTATTTTTCTGCTCTGATCTGTCAGTTAATCTCATAAATCTCAGTCTACCTAGACACTGTCACCTTTTCTTCTCAGTCTCACTGATCTTTGTCAGCATATTGTGTACTTCTAAGAGATAGACACATCAAAAGCTGACATAAAAGGGAAGCTTCAAAACACCATGAACAATAGAAAACTCTAACATTTTACTGTGGAAAATACAACAACAGGGGCTGTGTCCTGTGCCCAGGAGTCCAATGGTACACCTGAGGAAATCTCTTACTTCAAAATCAGAGATAAACTGGTTGAGTTTTTCATTGTCTAAGATAATGAGTACCTTGTCTTGATTGATGTCTCAACATCTATTCCAAGACTAAGAAATTACAAAAATAGAGAAAGTTTATTAATAATAATTATTAAATATTAATAATTAAATATAAAGACAAAGATGGACACTGATGTAAAATGCACTGGTAGGGCAGGAAGAACTGAGCAACTGGGTAGTCCCACCCAAGGCACATGATTGGGAGCATGCAAACACTGCACTCATGGACATGTTTTCAATTAAGAAAACCCTCATTTTCTGAGCATTTTTTGCTCTGATTTTCAGTGTCCAAATAACCAGAGAGATGCCTTTCCTTCCTGATACATTTATCTTCTTGATATAACTGACACATCATGGTCACTGACAGAATGAAAGATTTATAGAGAACATCCACAGAATATCTGAGGACTTTCTGTCTATGAAAGAGATCACAGATATCACCAGCTTTGAAGAATATATAATTTCTCTCCTCTCTTTAATTATTCACCTATTTATGAATGCCAACCTACTGAAGATACTACAAATGTAGCCAAGCTGAGAATTGAAATCTGTTGATATTTTTGTGAGCTAGATAAAGAAAGGCTTCTCATTTGGGCTAAAAGGTAATGAAATAGTATTGGGGTATTGGCCTGGCTGCAGAAGAGATAGCAAATATTGACAATATGCTCAGTAAGAACAAAACAAGCAAACAAATAACCTCAAGCAAATATAACTCAAGAGCCTTATGAAGTAAGAAATTAATTTGAGGGATTTTGATATATTTATGGTAGGAGTATTTCTTTCTAGTAATTCAGAATACTTTTCAGAATGACCAACATTGCAAGACCTATATGAAAATAAAGTAACATATTACTGGGATTTTTTGCAACAAAGCTGTAGATAGTTCAAAGAAATGAAGACAGACTTTGTAAATACAATGTACACATGTTTCTTAGGTATGAAATGCCACAGATACCTGCGGCAGTTCAAAGCTTTCTGAATAAAAAAACCCAAGTTCTGCTTACTTCTACCAGTTTCTCAGATTATGATAGATTTTACCAGTGTTATCAACTAAATCTGATTCCACATTCAACTATCCAATATTTATTAAAGCTGCAGGCTGATTCTATCACCCTTTTTTGGGTGAGTAATCCTAATTCCTCTAAGAACTTCTATTGATATCTTGTAAATAAGATTTGTAAAATAAACCCCAGGGCTTGGTAAGAAGACTGATAACATGGTTGCCTATAAAGGAAGAATTAAAAACATTATTGACTGTAGACCTGTGTGTCTTTCTGCTTTCCTTGCAGTGGGAAATGAAGATGCAAATATGTTCTTTTCTTAGGGGTTTATTGTTGCCTCACAATGCACAGAACATGGGCATTTAGAAACTGCTTGGAACATCAGTGAGAGAGAATAGACAACAGAACCAAACCAGTTCGTGCACATATTTCTGTCTAGCATCCACCAAATGTTTTTTATGATGTCTTACCATGTGCTACCATACTACAATTTCACAGGTGATCATCCATCTTCACATTACATTCCTAAAGTGGATACAGACCAGGATCTCATCACAGATCAGGGAAGATGAAGGCTTAAAGGAGAAATTACCTTTAATAAAATCCATTCCTTAAAGATCTTCCTGATCATATGTAGTTCCAATGAAAAGAAAAGCAGATTAATTATATTTGAAATATGACAAAAGAATTTTCAAGAATTCTAAATTGGAAAAAAAAAAAAGGAGCAAATTTTGTTTCTCTAAGTAAATTCCATATTTATTAATGATACCAATGGCCCAGGTACTTATTACAAACCTATAGATCAGTTTTCAAAAATGTGGTAGATGGAGTCTATTCCAGTTCTAGTTCTCTACCATGTGGGACTTATATCTAAGAGCCTATGCCTTCAAAACTGTCTATTTGCTATGCTTTGGAAACAAAAGGAGTTTTGCATGTCAGTCTTGCTTAAATTTAGAAGTTAAGTATCTCAAATCATCCTCCTGAATCCAATTTTCTGTCTCTCTGTTCTTTTGTTCCCTGTCAAAAATAAAGCTAATACTGTCCCTATCTTCTATCCACATAGAATTCTTCAAAGGAATTTTTTTTTTTTTGCATCTCCCAGCTCATCTGGGACATCTAGATATGATCAAAACATTCATATCATGGGGTAAGCTTTTAACAGCTTTCTTACAGCCCCGTAAAATCATTCTCCCCTTTTTATTGTGAGCACTCCCTTCAGTGCCAAAATGTATAAAAAGGTAAGAGAGATTAATCAGTTAAGGAGGTTTATACTACTCTGTGGTATAGGGCATTGAAAAAGGGAAGGGGAAGTGGAAGGGAAAGGACAACCCTCAAGCCAATCACCCCTTTTTTAATGTTGATTTTCCGTGTAACAGAGGGACAAGGAAACTAACCACTTTGCATGTATTGCCATCTACAAAATGCTTTGGAAAAATATTACTGTCATCTGTAAATAAAGTAAATTAGATATATTACTAGTGTAATTGAGACAAAAGAAGACTGTACAACACTTTTCTAATTAACGAAACATGAAATTCCAGAGCATTAGCAGCTGATCCAATTACAAAATATTAGCTGCTCTGGAAGGGACTCATGAACAGCAAGGTCACGGCACAAACTCCTTGCAGATGTTAGATAAGTTGACACCTGCAAATCATTTGGAAGCAAGTATTTATTTAAACATCTTATTGTGCTACCAGTTTCTCTGTTTTCTTTTACGCTAAAGCTTTGCTCCCCTGGGAATTAGAAAGAATTAGAAGAAAGTCAGTGCAACTTTTTTTTTGGCTATGTACAGTTCTAATTAGCATAATTTTCATTTTATGTTCTTGTCTCAGCAGACAGGTCAATAAAAAAATCCAAAAATATTAGCAATGGATTTATTCCCCAGTCTGATTCTCATTTCTTCAGCAAAAGAACTTTCTCTAGTGTCTCTCACATTTCAATTTTATATTACAGCATGGGGTGTAAAATACTGATAAGCCCTTGAAAAATTCATGATTTATCTACATTCATGCCAACCTCCTGTCCATATATTCATCTGCTTGTTGATGTATTTTCAGAATTCCACAGAGGCAGGAATAGTGAACAGAGGCACAGAGGACAAGGTGTCTTCAGACAAATGGTGTCACAGGAGCCCTGGGAATTTCATGATTCCTGGGTAGGAATGGACGCACCAGGGCAATGCTACACACAGGATTCCTCTCTGAAGGGTTCATAGCCTGGTCTGACACCACTCTGACATTATTTCTTCAAAATGTCCTGGGTTTCTTGCAGTCGCTTCCAGCTCTGTGCTGCGCTTGCTTGTGTGTTGTGGTCATGCCCAATCTCTGCCTCACTCAGGTCTTCTATTTGGTCACTGATAACAGACTTCAATACAAGGACTTAAACCTGGTTTTCCCATCTTCTACTTTATTTCTTACTGACAGAAAGATAAAATCAAGTCTGTTCTTCACCCAGAGGGTGGTTGGGCACTGGAACAGGCTCCCTGGGACTGTGGTCACAGCACCAAGCGTGACAGAATTCAAACCTGTGTGTGTTCAGGCACGTGGTGTGACTCTTGATGTGTCCTGCGCAGAGCCAGGAGGTGGACTTGACGATCCTGGTGGGTGTCTTTCAACTCAGAACGTTTTATGTTTCTGTAACTCTATATATGTAGCAAGCTGAGTCTTCTCTTTCTGGTAATAATGTTAAATTTCCCTGTCCATCAACGGGAAGACTGAAGAAATATAAGCATGATCCACATGCTGCCATCAGCCTGCTTCCTTTTCACCATGCCAGCTGGACTACTCCAAAGTGGCATTATACTCACAAAGAAAGCAAAAGCCAGCCTGGCACTCAGTTTATGTAACCAACCAGCAGAGGACTAAATTCCAAAGCAAAATCTAGAGCTCACTGCAGTCAGCTGCCAAGACACTCATACAAAGTATTATTAATCAAGGTGCCCTAAGATGAGCAGTGACAGTGGCTGCTCTATACGGATTTATATACTCTGTATGGATAAATAAACAGCAATAAATGAAAGAAATATTTCCAGGTAAAAAAAAGCCCTGCTATATTATCTGCTCCAATGCCTAATGCTAACGTTGTTAGTAGTCATGATCATGTTGGATCTGGACTATAATAATCTCACTTTTCTAGAATTTATAAAGCTCTAAGTGTTTGTCAGTGCCCAAATAAAAAAGGCTTAACTTTTGATATGTGTTAAGCTTATCTGATATATCATCTTTTCCTAGTTAAAATATTGTGTGCTAACATTTGCACATTTTGAAATGTACGTTGCCATGACTGCAGCAAACATTCTACTTTTAGATTCTGTTAATCTCTCATCTTAAAATATAGAAAGGCGACTAACAACAGCACCAAGTATCCTTCTCTTCTGATGATTCAGCTATATTATTAAAGAATTAGAGTCCACTCAAGATGAACAAAAGTGTTTTTAGACACATCTCAGTGAAATTTTATGCCAAGGAAAACCCTTTAACATAAAACTAATTTTCTACATTGTTTACTAACAAGACACAGACCTTAGAGCTAAAATTAATTGATGCTATTAGCATTCAATTTGTAAGTATCTTATTATGCAACAATAGATGTTCTTATCTGTTACCTAGGCAATAAAATGGGATGTAACTAAATACACTAAAAAGTAAACATCTAATGAAGAACCAAGATTTTGATATTCCTGTCCACATTAGACATACATACATAAATGCACATAAACACTCTGCCACAGAAATTATTACAAACAACCATCACAATTCACTTCATTAAAATGAAGGCAAATGTTCAGAAAGAGATAGCTTTGCTATCTTTGCTTCTGAATTCAGAAGAATTCTGTTCTAATGCTTAGTAATCTCAAAGCACAAGGATTCACAAAACACAGGAAAAATTGAATGGAATAATATAGAAGCAGGTTATTAGGTATTTGGAATACAGACAGTGACAGTGATATAGTACTCACCAGCTTATTTCCATTATAGCTCCAGCATGTCATACTAGAGTCTGTCATATGGCATACTTAGGGTTTTACCATCTTGGTGGGTTTTGGATAGAAGTCCAAATCTTTATCCTGTGACAATATCAGAAAACACCAAAACAACCATATAATTTAAAAACTGAATGCAACTTAGATTTTCCGTAGTCGTCCGTTGAAAATCTTCTGATTTGTATACATATTAAAAATGTCTGTTTTCAGATGAACCTGTACTAACTAGCTTAGTCAGAATAAGTTGTGTACATTTGATGTGAATCCCTTGGTTGTCCTCCTGTACATTACTTTAATTGGGTAGTACTTTAATTGCAGTTTCGGACCCCCTGAACTGGGATCATTTCAGTTGGAACTAACCAAGGAGATGCGCTGCAGAAGTGCAGTTTCACTTGGTAATGAATATTAGATCCACAGGACCAGACAGGGTTAATCCAATCTGCTTTCCTTTGTAACTCATATTTTGGGACCTTGGCATCAGCTACTTTGCTATGAAAGCTTTCTCCTAGGGGTCTAAGACATTTGATGGGATGTATCCTGTAAGCTAGGACATAGGACTATGTGCATGCTCATGTTTACAGAGTAAAACTCACATGAAAAACACCCATTTTTTAAAAAAGATATTTTAAGTCTCAATATTGACATGGAAAATAAACTATTCTAAAGCATGAAATTATTTGTCTAGGACTTCCCAATCCCTCCACTTTGGAGAAGTTTATGACATAACCTTGAATTATATGTTAACATTCTTTCTCTGTGGGACCTCTACCTCATTACACATGACAGATACAGATTGCTTGTAAAGGAGATCTACTCACTATTTTATTCCCTGCTTTCAGAGTATGTATGCACATTTATTTTCTTTACATTATTCAAATCCTACTCTGAAGACAGATATATTATCTATTAGATTTTCTTACAGCACTCATCTTTATAGATTATATATATCCTAGTAAATAAAAGGAGCCAGGGCCTGTTTTCTGAAACTGAGAGCTAGTAGAATGGGACAACTGCATCCAGAAAATTGAATCACCTCATCCTTAATGTCTCTTGTAAACAGACACAATCACATGTACCATTTGCTGACCTGCAAGGGTCTCCTGGGCATTTGTGACAAGAGATCTGTGTGTTCAGCCAAAAGCATGAACAGGAGCATGCTAACAATTAAACAAGAGGGTGGCTGATGTGCGAACATGCAAGTCTGTATCTTGGTCTTCCTTAGTTTGCTTGTATAAAAGACACAGTTACTGCTCAGTCTGTAGCTCGTGTTTCTAGTTCCCAGGGAGCTGAAGGAGAGCTCATGCTGGTTTTACTGATGTGAGCATTAGGCATAAACGTCCACATTTTCTAGTAATGTTTCATTCCCACTCTGATACATCATGCATCACAGTTTTTAGTGATTTTCCTAAAAGGCATAAGAAATGGCTATATGGTGACAGACCAAGAATCCCTTATGTATTCAAAATAACAAGAATGTGTTCAGATTCAATTTGTGATTCTGCAGTATTTTTCCTTAATTATTTTCCTCTCATTTCGTACATATCTTTTGACCATCACAGAGAACCAAACTCCTGACATCTTCCAGAGTTCTTTTATAAGTAGTAATAATTAATTTAGAATTTATTTTATGTGCATAATTATAAAACCTGTTTTCTTTATCTTGTTTGCATCACTTCTCACCACTGACATTTCCCTTGTGGTTTTGTTGCCTTGTCATTCTGTGTTACCTCTGCAACTTTGTGCCAGTTTAGGCTGTCTTGTATTATTTTGCATCAACACTAATTTTATATGTTCAGAATACAATGGCTCGAGCAGCAGCTGTGAGTACTCAGCAGTACTGCAAACAAAGCATGAAAATCTAAAAATGTACATTCTAAAAAGGAGGGCTGTGTAATTAGTGAACAAAAAGGAAAGGTTCAGCTTAGGTGACTTGCTAGCCAAACTCTGGCAGGGATAAAAATTGGTAGCAATTCTTCAAGTAATGCAGATATATTGAAAATTACTATTTCATTCAGACATCTTCTGTTCAAACACCTTAGAGTAGTGGTCTGAGAAAATCCCACCCATATTCCTGACATCTCTAGAAGGTGCATGTTCTTGTTTTGAATGGGATAGTCGATTTTCTTCATAGGAGGTTCTATGGGATATATTTTGGATTTGTGATGAAAACAGTCTTGAAAACAGAGGGGCGTTTATGGTTATTGCTGAGCAGGGCTCACAAAGCATCGAGGCTTTTTCTGTTCTTCAACCCACCCCACCAGACGGGAGGCTGGGGGTGCACAAGGAGGTGGGAGGCAGACACAGCCAGGACAGTGACCCCAACTGACCCAAGGGATATCCCACACCTTCTGATGTCATGATCAGCATATAAAGCTGGGGGAAGAAGGAGAAAGGGAGGACATTTGCATTGATGGTGTTTATCTTCCCAAGTCCCTGCCAGGCATGACGTAGCCCTGCTTTCCTGGGCATGGCTGAACACCCACCTGGCCATGGGAAGTCATGACTGAATTCCTTGTTTTGCTTTGCTGGTGTGCAAAAATTTTGCTTTACTCTTCAACTGTCTTTATCTCAAGCCATTGGTTTTCTCCCTTTTGCCCTTCAGATTCTCTCCCCCATCCCACTGCAGGGTATTGGGCAAGTGGCTGCGTGGGACTGAGCTGTGACTGGGCTAAGATCATGATGCTGCAGGATACTGGTTTGTTCTAAAATGGTGCAATCCCATTAGAACAGGAGCAAAACATTTCAAATTTCTTTAAACTCTAATTTCAGTAAGTTTTCCCTCAACTCCATATGATGTTCTGGGATATCTGATTTAATATTAATCACATTTGCATTCTTGCACAACCCATGAAATATGCACCAACTAGCACACTAACAACACAACACTCCTTATCTCAAAAGAGAAAGTCTAGTCAGTAAATAAAAACAAATAATTAGTGAGTTACAATTTGCAATCTACACTAATCTCTAATTATTTCTACAGAAAAGTTATGGAAGCTATCATTACTGACAACATATCTTCACTCGCATATCATGAAAAGGTAACATCTTCTCTCTTGCCTTAGATACTGGTGAAAAAAATCCAACATGCACATAAAGTATTAAAAATGTGTCTCTCCTTTGTTCCTTAAAAATACTATAACTAGTTAGGTCCACTGCTTATGCCAACACCACTTTATTTTTCACTTTCCATGTCTGTGCCGCATGGAGGAGTGCATCAAGAGCTTTTCTCTCTTTCCCTATAAACATTTAAGACAATAATCTCTCCAGAAATATTTTTATGTGAGACACAGCATAGAACTGCAAGAGCTGCCATAATTGTGAAGGTGTGAGTCCTTTCTCTAATTTGACAAAGTCTTCCATGAAACTATTGGACACACAGAACAGGAGATCACCTTAACAAACTTTCCAAGAGCTCAAGCAAGCAATGTTAATGGCAAAAGATACAGAGTTGTAAACACCTATTAATTTGTCTAAGTGCAAGTGGGGTCTAAACACAGAGAAGGAAATTAAGTATTATCAAACATTAGAGTTTTACAAAGGTTCTCATTCAAAATTCTTGATGGGATACTAGCAAGGAGGGAAATCAATTTAATAAAAATTTAATAAAAATGTTACATATTATTGGAGGTTTAAGTGGCAATATTTTTTCTTCTTTAGTTGAAGAGATTAAATACTTCCAGAATTTAGAAATAATGCCAAATCTCTAAACTTTACAAATAAAGTTTCTTCCCTGAACGTTTCCAAAGTATACGAGGAATAAGCACCACTATTCTCAGTTAAATAAATATCTGGTCCGGGCTTCCATATGGATAAAGCACTAAGTGCCATATCAAGCAGAGACAGGCTTTCTCCAGGAAATATCACACCTCCAGAAAAGGAGGAGCAGACTTCCTCTGAAGTGTAATACTTCAGGGAAATATCTCTTTAAGATCGTTAAAACATGACTTTTTGTGTTGGGGCTATCCCATGCATGCAGGGGAACATGAAACTTACAGATAACAGAACTGTGGATATTTCCACTCCTTTTAATTGTAGTTCTAAGTCATATTAAAACCATTTAATGTGTTGCTCCTTTAAGGTCAACATCATAGTTCTCCAGAAGTTGCAAAGATCCAGTGGGATATTTGGCTCATCAATTTATGGCTATTCAACTAGATTTAAAAATCTTCATAATCATAACCTCTAAGAAGGTACTTCTTCAGGAAAAATGGTTGTCATTATCTATGCTTAACTACCATTCTGGATTTGTCTTTAACTATTATAGTGTTTGAATGATCCCTTGCAAAACTGGCCCAAATCAGCACTCAGACACAGTTCGTGTGAGGTAGTGTAGGTGAGAGATCACTGACAACAGACGGTCTGGATATGAACACGTGCTTGCAAAAGCCAGAATTGCTCAGATAAATGGAAGCCTCCAGACTGGAACTATTGGCCACAGGTCCAGATAATGGGTCCAGTAATTAAAACTGATTTGCATGAATGTAGTCCAGCTGTCTCTGGAGTCGTGCAGCATCATGCAGAGTGTGGAAAACCATATGTTTTCCAGTCCTGCAAAATGTTGTCATTTGAAGTTAAGGTTGAGAGGGACAAGAAAGCAGGGAAATAAGGGGAATAGAGAACAGTGGAGTCATGATCTAGTCCAGGGAATGGTTTAGCACATGGCTCACACAGCCTGGGAAGTGCTTGTTCTTAAACCCTGCTACCAGACTTCCCCCTGCTTGCATACCTCACTTTTTACATACGATTTCCTGCAACATGAGTGTGCTCCAGGCAGGGCCATGTAGCCAAAATGCTCACTGAGCTCTGCTCCTGTGTCTCTTGTGGCTGCAGGGGCCTTCACAGGGACTCTTAGCAGGGCAGTGAGGTACACTGCAACAGCACTTGGGGGTACATGAGAATGCCTTCAGAATCCGAGGACAACATAGCATATCTATGTGTCTGTCTCCTTTAAGAACCTGAGACTGCAGTCATGGTGAGAAAAAGCTGAGTTTGTAAGGCAATAGGTACATCAATGTTCCCAGTGCTGGAGTTGGGTATGAAGGTGTGGGTGTGCAGACTGGACTCACCTGGGTGCACAGAATCAACTCACATAGTCAGGGCTTTTCACCTGCCTTCAGGGTACTTAGCACTGTGAAGCCCTGATTTTTGCCTCAGGAGCACAGTTAGCAATGGCAATGGATGGTGAATTTAGCCTCATAGTTGCTAATGTACATGCAAGGACGTGCAGCACTGTCTGGATTTCCTTGGACCCTTCCCAAGGGTCACATTACCAGATTTAAAAGGGGATCAGCAGGGGAGGGGCAACAGTTCCTGCAGTAAAAACTCCTTGTCAAGGAAGACGTGGATCTTCCAGGAGGAAGGTCATCAGATATGTGGTCACCAGATATAAAGGAGCCAGAGGAGACCAGTGTGACATGCTTAATCTCTACTCTAAACTTCTCAAGGTTTCTAACAGTGAATATGAGAGAACATTATACCATAATGTAAAGAAGGTGCAGGCTCCTATGAACTTTTGTTGCCACAGGTTTTTTATGTCTTACATAATCTGCAGCCAAGCAAAGGGATAGATTTGACACTGAAAAGATAACCAAAGACAAATCCTGAGACTGTTTTCGTACTATACTTCCTTTCCTGTTATACAGACTAAGTTACAAACCAGCAAGACAAAGAATTGATGTGATTACCATTGTAACAATACACTTCAGAGTGTCTGTTTTTCCCTCATCTTGTTTCTCTGGGATTGTCTTGACTGGTAAGTGCCTCTATTTCTTATAAATCACCAGTTCCTGCTGTCTTTTTCAGTATGGCTATTTATGGATAACTTCTTCCAGGAAATCATCCGGTTTATGGGGATGGATTTTGATATAAAAATGCTGTACAGTTTTTCTAAACATACTTTTCATACTGGGCTTTGTAACTTACCACTTAATAAAGAATTCTGAGCATGAAATATTGCTTTTCTGTATGATATCCTGTAACATATTTCAGCCTGAATGTAATTACTAATAACTCTTTAGAACAAAATGAAAGTGTAGTAACTACAGAATTTCATTCAGCTGTTGTATTTCGGACACCTAATTTATGTGCCTCTGTGTGTAATTTCAGAAGATTCTAGTTTTTGAGTCAAAGACAGCTTAAAAAACTGTGCTGAATTTCATAGCTCCTGATCTGTAGTGACCCAACCCTTTGTGAAACCATGGCATAAAATAGATTACAGGTCAGTCTGTGAAAAGAGGGGGAGTAGTTATATTTAACTGGATAATTTCACCCATTCACTTGCTGCATAACCTTATACACTGGAGTCATAAATGTTGGTTCAGCTGGTGAGGGAGTATGACTTGAAGGTTGGGATCTTCTTAATCCAGGCATTTCCCAAAAAACATGTCTTTTAAAGTGCTACAAAAGACTGTAGCTTCATTCTCTCAATTCCCACATTATTCAGATGACTATGGTTGATATTATTGGAGGATTCAGAACACAATTAAAATTTGAGTACTTTATAAGGGAAGGTATTTCAGTTCACTGGTGGTTTTGGAAGCCTGGGAAGAAAGGCATACTATTAAATCACCTGGCTGTAGCATCTGTAACACACCTGAATTTTAGATGCCTAGTCAGTACTTTAAAATAGATACATATATTCCTTGTGCTGTCAATAGAGAAAGCCAAGCAATAGCTACTATCTATGTTTAGAGAGAAAAGAGCTCATTGTGAGGGCTGCAGAAACCAGTGTCTCCTTCCAGTTGTTGGTCAGAGAAAAAATAATTTCCCTAAGTTACTCTTTAGGCACCTAAAATTCTCATGCAAATGACAAACTTTGTCTCCCCACTATAATCTTACTTCATCATCCAAACGGGGTGCTGACAGTAAGACTGTCTCTTACGAATGCTGCTGAGAACTTTAATACAGCAGCATCCTGAAATTACTTATATTTCTCATTTTTTGTCAGCTAAGTAACACCACTACTCTGGAAGTCTTTCATTCTTCATTTTGCTGTAGCTTTCTGCTCCCTTTTTCCCCAAAGGAATGGTGTTAAGGGATTTAGCACAGCAGAGTGCCTGGCCGTAGAGAGCTATATTCTGTATAGCTGATGTGACAGCCATGCTGTGTAAAGGAAAGGTCTAATCATTTTTCCTCTGGTCATCTAAAACATTCGCTGAAAATACAGATAAAAGCCTGCAGAACTGAACCCTAATGACTTCATGCAATGGAACTAAAAAGAATATTATCACAACATATTTTTAAGCAGTCTAAATATTTTTTTTTTCTCAAGTGGAACATGCTGTTGAACCTATATGCAAAATCATCCCCCATCATCTCTGTACATAGTCCGTCACAGAAGTCTATGAAATGCAATAGAGCTCTTTTTGGGCAATTTCACTGTCAGGGAAGAATGCAGGAAGGGTGGAACACCAGGTCTCTGATGGAGTAATTTTAGATTTTATTGTAATGCCTGCCAGTGAATATTCCACATGCAGAGATTTCTAAAGCAAACTGTGAAAGGCCGCAGCTTGCCCTGTAACCCTAAAAGGATGTTGAGCTTGGCAGTCTTCCAGGGCAGCAGGATGTGTGGCCTGGATTAGAACAAGAATATTCCTAACATTCATTGCTTTTTAATGATGTCATGCTTGCTAGCTATTGCAAGTCCTTTATGCTTTCCTCTGTAAAAGCTTTTCTAATACTACTGAAACTTCCTGATGAGAAAACATTTCAAAATAAGGCTATAAGCATCACGTGCAGGCAATGATAAAAGTACAGAGCTGCTAAAATACATAGTTTATGGAAAGAGTAAGTCAGCCATGATGATTGTGTTGTTATTATGTAGTGTGTCAAATACTGTAAAACACAGTCAACAATACATGTTAAGCAGTTATTTTAATGCTCCTGATTTTATCAATAGAAAACTTTACATTTGAAACTTCTTGTTTTGCTTTATTTTATACTGTATCTAAGCACACAAACCAATGTTGAAAAAAGTGAATGTTTTATTTAATACTGCGATCATTTTTTTTTCAGGGACTGTGTAATCATTAGATTAAACAATGAAATATGAATATTCACATTTTGTGAATGAAATCACGATAGCTCCTAACAGTATATATGAAGTCTGAAAATGAACACAATTTTTTATTGTACTACGAATGATAATTGTGTTGATTAATTATAAATTGCTTTTAGCCAGTTACAACCACCAGCTACACAGGAAAACAAAACCAAGGTGGAAACACATCCCTCTCTGCTGCCTCCCTAAAATTTGGTCAAGCTCAGTTCCAGCTGAGTGTAATCAGGTGGTTCTTTCCTGGGAAGATTGGATCCTTTTAATAAATCAATACATCAACTCTACCTTTATTTCTCTTAAAATTTTAACAATATAAATCTGTTATTTTTAAGTCTAATGTGACAGAAAGACCACACTTCCTTTCTTTGCACTGAATCTTCTGTAAGTTTGACAGCATCAAATGATTTTAAAAGGTATCTACAAAAATGCCACAGTAGGACATACCTATCATATGTGGAAAATAGAAAGAGATTAAGGACATATTCCTTGCTCAGATCATAGAAATGAGTCACAACAATCAACAAATAAGAGCAGGATAACCACCTGCATCAGTATAGGCCAGGAATATTGGCCCTGCTGAGAATGACCCTGGGATTATGGCAAGTGGCACACTGGATATGGCCAACAATGTGCTCTGTCATAAGGCAAATTGCTTATTTGGTTACCACTGGAGGAGTGCAGTGGCTAGTTAATAAAGAGAAGTTAGAATCCTCACTAGCCAGCGGTGCTGAGGCTGCTCTTGGAATGTGTGTTGAGTTACAGGGCACCTAATTAATAGAAAGTTGTTCAGAAATGACATGGTTCAGCAGACAGATAACCACTATTATGATTGAGGACCTGTGAGCAAAATTTGAAGATGTTTGGCTTCATAAGTCTGTCAAAAATGGAAACTCAGGCAACCTAACTCGAGCCTACAATTTGGAGCTGCAAATGTGACAGAGTTGAACTTTTCTTGGTGGCAGGAGCTGGTAAAATAAGGCACAAGATCTATACGCTGAGGTTCGGGAGAGTCGGGCTGAGCATCAGGAAAAACTGCTCTTGGAGAGTATGGCAGCAAGGGAACAGATCACCTACAAAGTAGCTTCTGTGATGGAGAAATCCAAGGCTAACCTGACCCAGTGTGGTGACTAATTCTGCTGTGAGAGAGAGGGGCAGGGAGGGAGGCTGGGGCAGACCTTCAGCTGCCCTGTTACCCAGCTGGTCAGCTGTCCCGGGACTCGCACCCAGGCCCAGATCTGCAGTCCTTAACAGCATCTCCTTGGGCAATACCCTGTAACAGATGCTTTGGAGAACAACCCACAACCCCCCCCCCCAATACAGATAATTATAGAACAATTTGCTTCAAGCTAGAAGTTTATTGCAAGCATAATGAATTTCTAAGAATTTATTGTAAATGTAGTTTGTAAGAGGAATGTTAAGACTTTGAAAACGCTTTTAGCAGCCTCCTTTCATTTTAAACACACAAGCATTCCAGACCAAGAGTTTCCAGGAAAAAAGGTCTTTAAACCTGAAATCCTGGTCTTATACTCCCCGCTAGGACTAAAAGTTCTGATTCAGATGATTCATGTTAAAGAAAAAGCAAAGGCTTCCATTACAATCCAGACCTTAAGGAGCAGTTAGTAGCAATTAGAAAATTATTGCCACATCACAGTCCTAGGACTCTGCCCTGAGGGAAAAGCTTTTGCCAGAAGACCACCGTTCCTCTGATCTTGCTGCCAAAAGGGGTAAGCACTGCTTTCTTATTCACAGGGGAGAAAATTGGTCTGGCCCATGAATGGCAACCTTTTGTATGTAGAGTCTAGCACCTGCCTATCTGTCTAATCAGATATTTAAAAATTTGTTCACGTAATGCCAATCTGGAAGACCATGATTTTGGGGAAAGTTATTGGAACTACTTGAAATTTCCTCCACTTGTACTTCTCATTGCTTGTGGAGATTTAGGAAATGGTTTAGTAAGTATCTCAGCCAAATTCTATCACTGGTTCTAGATACATAGAGTTCTAAAAACTGTATGTGAAAGTAGACTTGGCCACTACGAGGAGTAAGATAGACATGTTTCTAATTGTAGCCCAGAGAAACATAGGTATAAACCAAATTTTTCACATTTCAGTATCCAACAGTCAGAAATCTCTTGGTTCATGATAATGTAAATTTTCTCATTTTAAAACCATTCTAAATTCTGGTTTGGTTGTGGGGAGAATGTTTTTTTAATTTTATTAATATTTGTGTTGATCTAGTTGCAACTAAAGTGTATAAAGTGTTAAAAAATTAACAATCTTAATGTTTAGCCACTTCTGGAACAGAAAACAAAAAGTCTCTTCACAGTCCTGGGGTCCTTCATTGTCCTTACTTGTATATCTGGAAGTACATCTGCATTTAAAATACTATTTCAAAACTAGATATGACTAAAATATTATCAGTTTGTTCCACACAGAATTTTATCCTATTCACGAGTTGCTCAAGGTCTCATAGCTCAGATTTATAGGGGTACTTCTGACAAGTGCAGTGACACTAATTTTATAAGCAGTGAAACTGAATGTCAGGAGTTTCTTTCCAAAATAACATTTTGATGTATTTTCAGCTGAAAGAAATAGCTATATTTCTCTTGAGTTGAACAGTCATTTAGGAGAAACTTTCAATGACCAGTGCTGTCAGTACATTGATGCAATTAACTTCCATAAGCTCACTCCAGGTAACTCCTGCTTTGTGAGCCAAATAACTCCACGTTGCCGAGGTAGAATGACATCTTTGGCCAAAGACAAGTATTTTTCTATAGAATATTCCCGGTAATACTTGAAGTAACTGCATCACAACCAGCTGCTTAGCAGGACAGAAGACATTATGGAAGCAAACTTTGTGCTTTTTGTTTAATATTCAGCTGCTTTCGGCAACTCTTTTTGTATTTTGAATTAAGGAAGAAGGGCAGAGCAATTGAGAAATGAAAAATATATTTTACAGTGATGCAGAAAAAAATCTCAGTGAAGTTTTCCTGTAATTTAAGTCAGAAATACATTTTAAAGCTTCAAATACAAAAGTGTGTTGGTAAAAGGAAGCTGGCACACATGAGAAGCAAAATTAGTATTTTTGCATTTTGTTTTGTTTTCCGTCTGTTTGCAGGGTCAGCAAGATGTATTGTCATGCACTTCTATCTAGCATCCATTCAAAGACGAAAAATAAATGTTGCAACTGGAAGTGGGGTGCTATTTCCACCTCCCTCTGTAATCCCAAGAACAAATGTTCGCTTAGGATTCTTCTCTTTATTGTTCTCATTACAAACCCACTAGCGATTCAGCACAGGTGACTGTTTCCAGAGCTAGGATAGCTTAAGATTTGAGTAGGAAGAGTGGAAGATATAATTTTTAAAGGCTATCAGACCTGCATGGGGATCAGTCTCTGTCTGTATTATGTCTGGTTGCATATAATGCAATAATACCATATTAATGCATTATATTAATCATTCACCTTCATATCACCAAATTCACATCCTTTGTTTCCTCTCTTCACTTCCAATGGACTATTTTTCAATTATTCATATTATTCCTATCCATATGACCAAATAGACTTTGAATTTAAATGTATGAACTTCTAAAGGAAAATATACTTTAAATCAGATATACATGTTTTTTTATCAGGAAATGGACTTGACTATAACTGGGATTAGTTTAGGCCAGGCATGTGCTTTTATGTGCACCTAACAGTGTGAGAACAGAAAAACCAGCTTCAAGAGTCAGTGGAATCTTAAACCTTTCTACATCTTTGCTCGTGCACCAAACCCCAGGAGCACTGCTGTATGTAAGAGCCTGTGTTAGGCAGTTGTGAACAGTCACTACAGCTGATATAGCTATAGATTAATGCAAAATAGCTTATTTCTTGTTGTTCACTCCTCACCTCTGCTCTTCTGGTCTCTCTTCATCCCAGTCTGGGCATCTGGTCCACAAGCCAATGCTGTGCTGCTCTATAGCTGCTTCCTGTAGCCTGTGGCATTCACATGCACATCTGGATACATCTCTATATTTTGCACATTTGTCTTTCTCTTCTCTGTCATCTGTGCATTTTTTGTGGGTAGATGGGAGGTAGAAACCTTGCATTTGGAAATCAGAAGTTCATTCAGTAGCAGTAATGTAGTCATCTTCATGGTCACACTTACACAGGACCCAAATATCTGTCCTGTTTCATTTGCATCTGCCACCGTGGAATTAAATTATTCAGTCAGGTCTCAGAGTCAGCCCTGGGAAACAGTGGAAAAATAGTACTGAAGGAAGAAACCAGTTCAACCTTCCACAGACCACTTCCAGGATCCCCTTTGTACACACAGCATCTCCAGAACTGTTCAGTCACTGCCATCAGGGGGTACTGCTGACCTGGGATGGATCTTCATGGCAGAGTAATTTCATTTTGTCAAATATTCTGAGAAGTGTGACTCTCTTTTGAAGCCCCATAGCCATTAACCATCACAGTCTGGATGTGGACACTAGTGTCTGCATTCAGATCATGAAGCCACTTTTGTTTTCCTATTAAGCAGTTTTTAAAGGGAAATAAATGAATGAATAAATAAATAAATGGAAAAAGGAGGAATCTTTAAACACAGCTTGGCAATGAACTCATGACCTACAAGAATCTGTAGTCCATTAGCAATCAGTGACCCATCAAGGTCTCTGCTCTACAGTCCTCATTATCTCACAGTTAATTGAACTCATGCAACATGACATTTATTTATTAATTTACTTGAAAAGAAAAGGGCATTAGGACTATTTTAAAATGTGACTAACTCAGTTATTCTAAGACCCTCATCTTTCAAAGGCTGTCATTTAAAACTGAATAATATAATTATTTGTAATTTTCCTTATGATTCAATGTTCTTTAAAGGAAATATCATTGATTTCCTATACACATCTTATAAGAAGTTTTTCCACCTGTTCTGACATTTGAAGTCTTTCTCTGGGCACAGAGAAAGCACCTACCAAAGAAGATTCACTTAAAAGGAAAAGTGGGCTACACAGGGATCTGTAGCACGTCCCTGTGTTCTCCAGCTCAAACTTCTTCCTGAATGCAAAGATTAACATTAAAGCAGCAGCTTAGCTCTTTGCCCTCTTCCCTCCCTGAAAAGGAAACTGTCACTTCCAACTATTTCAGCATGTTAATTCTGTAAAACAGCCATGCTGCAATCCTGCAACAATGCACAGTTTATTCTGGGTGGCTCTGGAATAGCCTCTGACTCCTGCTCATTTCCCAATAATTACTGATAATTACACCACTCAAAACAGAGTGAAACACAACAGACTCTTTCAGAGCTGTAGAAACAAAGTTTGTCCAGAAACTGACCTTCCCGTTTGAAGGTGAGAGGAAGTGTGCATGGAATTATATAGGCAAGATGGGTAGCTTTTTAACTCATTTTGATAGAAATCAACAAGCATAGGCAGGAGAAAAACCAAGGCAGTAGCTTTAAGGAGCCCTAGGCAACAACTTACGTGCAGGCTTAGGTTTATTCAGTGGTTTTAGGAGCTGTCAATGTTTCGTCTCGCCTGTTATCTTAATATACTGCAACAATGGCAATGATAAACAACACACATTTAATATAAACCCTTCTTAGCTTGTTTATAGAAAGAGTTTCTTTGGTCAGCATATAAACGTCTTTGAGGTCTTTTTAAGGCTCATTGCCAGAGGAAAAAAGGGGGAAAAAAGGCTGCTGGGGGAACTGAGGAAGACCTGCCAAGTCTTATACAGCAAAACAGTTTTTATGGCATTTCTCCTTTTTCTGAAGACTGGTTTTACAGCATGTTTGAGCAAGACGCTCAAAATCACACCCTTCCTAAGTTTCGCTCACCCTCGTTTAAATCTCCTTGGCAGAAGCAAGGGCCTTGTAACTGCTTTGGAACTGCAGTGTAAGAGTTGTGGCAGAGGGAGGCCCTGGAGTGGTGGTGCCGTGTTCACATCCATGTGAGGGCCGCGGCGCAGGGCGGCCTTGGGGCCGTGAGGCCGCGCTCCTGGTGGGGTGCGTGTGTGGCACTGGTGGGCCTTGCCTGGGACACTGGGGCCAAGCTCTGAGGCTGTGACTTCCCTCGGCAGGAGAAGGGATGGGCAGAGGGGCCTTGGGCCGCAGACAGCAGACACGGAACAGTGTTTGTGTGCGTTGTACACGTGCACAAGTATTCCGAGAGACACTGCGCTCCCGCAGTTCCCGCAAACGTTTAAAAAGCAAATCAAAACATCTTTTTGTATGAAATCTGTATGGATAGCTTTGAGATACTGCTTTACCACCTTTAAAGAAAATAGAAAGCAACAAACTGAATTCCTTAGCTTTTTAAAAATAGCCCCACAGCTGGTTAGATTCATTTGTTTCTCTTTGGCATTCCTTCCCTGGAGGCAGTAAGCATGATCAGCTGCTATCCGCTGGAAGCACTACAGAAACAGATATTACTACTATTATTATTATTATTAATTCGTGAATACTGACAATGTGTTACTCTGACGTTTGTCATACTGAGAGCAGATGGTTTATTGTGAGATTACATTCTGGACCTCCAGAGATACTGCATCCAATTTGCCAATCCCATCATTCCCTCAAATGCTATGGAACATTCGATGAATACTGGATTCAGCATTGTCAATATACTTACAATTTTATTGTGTCCCACAATGGCTGTACAATGTTTTAATATTTCTGTGGAATCCATGCTGCACTGCAAAGTGAAAACATGGGCTTGATGCAGAAATGGTTGAATGAAAATCTTTTCTTTGGCTAACGCAAAATCTCGGGGAAGATGACTGTGAGAGTTTTCTCTGGTTCTGAATGCACAATCATGGTTTTTTTCTGATTCTAAGAATTCTATAAATCTGAGTGTGGATTTTTTAATATAAATATGTCTAGTTCTTCCAATTGTAGTTCAAATGTAGAAATAAGAACTTCAGTACCACTGAAGTACACTCACATATCTGTGAAATCCTCCCCTCTTCCAACCAATACACACAGGCAAAATTACTTTTAATGTAATTGTTGTAAAAGCTAAAAATTGGGGAGGGAAAGCTCTCACTCACGATTCTGCCTGATCACATAATTGTGTAGTAGGTATTAATTCAGTTTTAGCCAAAATAATTCGATGTCTGAAACAAGAAAAATATAAGCCTGATTTTACTTATAAGAGTCAAATGTAATAATAGAAAAAAATCTTCTGACAACTAGCAGAGCAGTAATCTTAGGCAGGATGAAGTCGGTGTAGATTTTAGCTCAAATTTCATAATCAATCGGTGGTAGAAGACTAAATGAGCCTGTAATTGATGCTGAGGTATGGTGCTCAGTGATCCACTAGAGAAAGGGAGAATAACCACCCGGAATCACATTTGATCTGTCAGCACTGTCCACCAAAAAGAATAAAAAAACCATTAGAAATATATCATAGTGAAAAAAAGCAAAGAAGAGATGTTGTGTTCTGTTGTTCAAACCATGACAGATGTCTTCCCCACAAAGTATATTTGCTGAGTATGAGATGCATGACATGGGTTCCCAAAATATCACTTAGGAACCAAGAGCTGGACTTCTCCTACCTAATTTAAATAGATTCATGCTTCTTTTGTAGGCAAGATCTAGAAATAGTCATCTCAATCCGTCAGGCATTTGGACTGAATTTTGTAGTAACACATTTTCCCTGTAACTTGACTGTATAAATCTACTTGTAAGTTCTCATGGTTCAAAATCTGAAATTATTACTACCTCTGACACTGCTAAGTGTCATCTAGTGCTCATTTTAAGTGACATCTAGTGCTTTCAAAGAACTGGAAGATAACAACAGTGGCAGAAACAAGTTCAAGCATTGCAGACATATTGAAGAACAAGTGCAGGACTGACCTACTAAAGTCAGACACATTCCTGAAAAGTTCGTGGAAACTGGATCTGCTGGAGCCACTCGTGACCAGATGTATTTGGGCACCAGAGTAAAAGGGTGAAGGTTAGACTGAAGGCTACTTGAGAGGTCTCTATTACTTTGTTGTTGTACTGGTTTCTTGTTTCTAATTTTTTCTCTGTCTTCTGGCTTTTGGTTAAGAAACTGAACTGAGGGACAAGTTGTGTAACTGCATTCAAGGGGTTCCAAAATCAAGGTGAAACAGATAAACAGCGGGTAAAGGAATGGTTGTGATTAAAAAATCAGGACTATGAAAAACACACAGTTATGTGTAGAATATTAGCCATAATTAACTTCAACGCAGAAGTAATGATTTTGACATTCTTGTGAAACAACCTGACATGCTGTGGTTTTACGCTGTATTAAAGATTTAAAAAAAAACAAAACAAACTTGATTGTTTTAACTGGAAAAATAGATTTTCAGTCTTTATCAATTTCAATTTTCCTCAAGACTGACTTGTTACTCACAATGAAGACTTTAAAAAATGTTTAAATTATATACAAGTTACTATCTTATCTAAGGTTGACTTCCACTTCTCAGGGCCAAAAGAAAAGAAAAAGACTTCTCTCTTTCAAGGTTGTCAGAAATGAAGGCCAGCAAAGTAAAACACAAGAGGTCAACCTATTTAGGCAGACAGCAGTGAGCTGGACAGTCCTGTGTTTGGTAGTACCATGTTCACATGGGCAACATGCTTCTGATTAAACTGAAGAGTAGGGGGCTTTAGGAAGCAATAATTGGATGGATTTGCCATTGATTATAATGAAAAAGTTACCACAGAAAAATATTACCATGCATGGATCTATGCTACAGCTAAATTGAGTTTTTATTAATGCTGTGCCTTTCCACCATGAATTGACTCCTGGTTTTGATTGCTTGAAACAGCTATACAGAAGTGGGACACGTTAAGCTGGACTAATAGCGATATAAATACTATATATAATTATATAAAATGAGGCAAATAGCACAGTTCATTTAATTCCATAGACAAGAAGGAGTAAGCTATGCTTCCCATGAGGACTTTGGCACTGAGGGAGTGTACTGGTTTGAAAAACAAACCAGTGGGAGACACCAAGTCAGAATAACAATTTATTGGGAAAATTAAAAATAAAGGCAGAAAAACACTGGTTTAAACTGACGGAGTCAGATACGACCTGTCACCCTGTTAGGATGGGGGTAGCAGTCCTGTAAGATGGTGGCTGCAGTCCTCCTGAAGTGATGGATGTGGTTCTGTTGAAAGCTGTGATCCTGTAAAAGGGTCTGGTCTTCCTCGGTGTCTATGTAGCTTTTGTGCTATGGGAATCCAGTGGGAAAGGCTTCTGTGGAGTTCAAAATCTCAGTTTATATCCAGGATGGAATGCTTGGTTCCTCCCTCTGGGTGGAGCATCTCACAATGGGATGGTGAGTCATGGGCAAGGCACTGATGGGCCATGAACAGGAGATAGTCCAGGAGTGAGTTATCTGTGAGTCATGGGCAAGGCACTGATAGGCCATGAACAGGAGATAGTGCTGAGGGAAGAGGCAGGGAGCACTGCCTCACCTGGTTTCAACAGCTCATGAAGATGGTGACAGAATATATACTTTTGGGTACATCTTAACTTCCTAGGACAGGAAGGTACAACTCTACAAAAGAGAAAGGGGCAGACACTGAAGTCACCCTGGTGAAGTGGCTCAGCAGCTACGCTGAAACCTGCACAGCTGCTGAGGGAAATACCCAGTCAGTGGGTGCCAGTGATGAGGCAAACAGGCAGGATGTTTTAGAGAAAGGGGATCTCAGCATGGGGAACCATGTGATAGTGATGCCTTAGGTTT
>VZRF01007826.1:4734-18830 GCA_013396875.1 Vireo altiloquus | reverse complement strand
CAGAGGGGCTCCAGTCCTTGGAGAATCTCTGTGGTTTCCTCTGGAGAAGGAAACTTTTGCACAGTTTTTGGGAGAACATCATTTTCCTGTGCAATTTAAGAACATTTTTAACAAAAAAGCCAAAATACTCGACATCACCGATTTATTTACACAGCTTCTGGTCCATCCAGGGAATAACTCATCTTCCCCTGCTGATGGATCAGGATTAGCATCTCCAGTGTGTTCCTTTAATCATCTCCTCCCTCCTTCCCCATCCCGCCCGGAGCCATCGATCACATGCCGGCCCCAGACACTCGAGGTGCTGTCCCAGAGGGATTTGCTCCACAAAGGGAGCCATTAATCCATGGGAAACCCTGGTGCTGCCAGCTCTGCCTTGATATTCCACCTCAGACGTTCCTAATGGGATGGGGAAGCTGCAGGGACTGGAATTGGGATGAGCTGAGTTGTCAGGGATGCTCTTCCTTCATGGATCTCTCTGTGCTAATGGCAAATGATTGAAGCCATGTAACTATCCTGGATCCTCACAGAGATTTCCATCTTTCCTTCTAGACCAGAGGGTGAAATAGAAGATGGGAATTAATTTGGGATCATTGAAATCCTCCCCCCCTGGACAGCTCCCTGTCTGCTCTGGGAACAAATCATTATCTATGACTTAATAACTCAGATATTAACTTGGTTTAATTAAATCCCAATCCTAGGCTCTCATCAAAATATTTGGATGAGCATGGGGCTGGAACTACCCGTGACACAAATTTCTATTTAATTAGAAATTAATTCAATTTATACAGAAATTCCATAAGCAACTGCACAGCCTTTAACCTCCAGTACCTCAGATTATTTTTTAATACACGAAATTATTTCTTAACCCCATTAATTTCTTCCTGGCTCCCAGCAGGAACTTGCAGGTAGTGTGTTCCTGATAATCCATTTCCCTGGAAGTGCTGTGGGAAGGTGTTTGGAGTCCAGTCAAGTAAATGAGTTGTTGCTAAGGAAATAGGAGAGGGAATAAAATCAGGAGAGCTCTGGATGGTGACTTCCAGTTCTTCCTGCTGAAAACCAGAATCGTGGAATGGTTTGGCTTGGGAGGGATGTTAAATCTCATCCAGGGGCAGCTGGAAGCAGACAGGCAGGGACACCTTCCACTAGCCCAGGTTGCTGCAAGCTCTATCCACCCTGGCTTGAAAGAAAATAGAGAATTCTGATTTAAAATCCTCTCTCCCAAGACGGGAATTTTAAAACCCTCTCTGCCAGGGGAAGCTCCCCAAACCCTGTGCGTTCCCAACCTGCTGCTCAGCCTCCCCCATCCTTGGGGCCAGGCAGGAGGGCTGTGAGCAGCTCTGAGCTGCTTCTCTCTCCTCTCCCAGGATGTTCGACGTGGGAGGGCAGCGCTCAGAGAGGAAGAAGTGGATCCACTGCTTCGAGGGGGTGACAGCAATCATCTTCTGCGTGGCCCTGAGCGACTACGACCTCGTGCTGGCTGAGGACGAGGAGATGGTGTGTGATGTTGCCTTTCTCTGGTCTTAAAATTCAAACCAAAACACAGTTTATGGGGAAAAGGGGTTTTTACCTCGGGATTTATTTCAGGATCTTTGGGTACAGCAGGTGGAATGCCCCGAAAATGCATGTACCTCATTACACTGAAATACACACAGTTATAGGCCTTGCAAAATTAACATATTTATCAAAGATTTCCTAATGAGAGGTTTGAGTAAACCCTTTCTGAGGAACCTTCCCCCTGGCTGGGCCTGTCTGAGGTTCCAAAATGTGTTCTGGAGAGGCCCTTGGTGTCTGGGGCTCCCAGGATGTTTGCTCTCCTGGTTTAACGGTGCCGTGGGGCTGAGCTGAGTTATCAGCCTTGGGAAGTCACAGTGTGTGGGCTAAAAGCACTGAGAACACATCAAACTATAAAAGAGAAAGCAAAAAATCATCCTGGCATCAGTGATGTGGGATTGATGGCTGCATGGAAGGGAGCTGGGAGCATCCTGGCTCCATCCTGCACCAGGCTGGAATGTTCCTGGGGTGCTCCTGCCTTAAATTATCTGAGAGCTGCAAGGACAAGCACTCCTTGATCAGCCGATGCTATCTTGCCTCACAGTGATAAACACAACCCATCAATGAGGTTTTCCACCTTCCTGGTTGCTGGGAGGTGCCTGGAGTTGTTCTCATGGCTCTTTGCCTGTGTGAGTCACTCCAGGAAGGAGCAGGAGGAGGTGATCTGTTCCCCTGTGCTCCTCCTGGGGCAATGGCAGTGAGGATGGAGCAGTGACACCCCAATTTTGAGTCTGGCCTGTGCAGCAGAGCCTCTGTCCCCCATCCCACCCCTCCCTAACATCTCTCCTGTTGGATTTCCTTTTCCAGAACCGGATGCATGAGAGCATGAAACTGTTTGACAGCATCTGTAACAACAAATGGTTCACAGACACCTCCATCATCCTCTTCCTGAACAAGAAAGACCTGTTTGAGGAGAAGATTAAGAAGAGCCCACTAACGATCTGCTACCCAGAGTACACAGGTAGGCTGGGATCCTTGGGATCCTGGGGTCATCTGTGCCAGCACTGAGTGAGTCAGAGCCTTACACAACCCACAATCAGTTACAAACTTCTCCCCCAATTCCTTCCCTGTGTCCCCTGGACAGTCTCTGGCCTATTCAGTGGGCTGGTAGATTGTTTTCTTGGAAGAGCTGTGGTTGGGAACAACCTTCGTATTTCCCTGGAATATGAGCCCCAAAGTGTTGCACTCTAGCAAATCAAGGTCTCTCCTCTTTTTCCACACCTTACTGGGACAATAATTCCATTTAAATTCAATTTTAGAGGCTGTGGAACTTAGCCACGTCCTGCTCTGGCTCCTGTCTGCCCTGCAGTGTCTGTGTTGGGCACGGATTGTTCCAGAGCCCATCTCTGCTGTGGCTCCACACAGGTGGAAGCTTTACCTGGGCCCTGCTCAAGGCATTTACATGTTTAAAAAATCCTTCAAATCTCTTCAAACCTGTTGATTTCCGTGATTCCCAGAGAAGCTGTGGATTCCCTGTCCCTGGAAGTGCTCAAGGCCAGGCTGGCCAGGGTTTGGAACAACCTGGTGTAGTGCAGGTGTAGAACCTGGTGTAGTCCCTGTTCATGGCAGGGGTGGAATGAGATGGGGTTGAAGGTCCTTTCCAGCCCATGATTTGTAACTTTTGTCAAGTGTGGCTGTCCCAGCACACGACAATCCCTGGCTCCCACATCCAAGGTCACTGCCCAGGAGCTGGGAATAGACCTCAACTCTCCCAGAAGGAGTTAATGGTGGATTTGGATTTGTAGCTGGATAAGGCAGATGGTTGCAAGCAGCTTAATATGGACTTAAAAGCTCCCGTGAGGCAGTGAGCAAAGCCAGGGATCTTCTCCTTCGCAGGCTCCAACACGTACGAGGAGGCAGCCGCCTACATCCAGTGCCAGTTCGAGGACCTGAACCGGAGGAAGGACACCAAGGAGATCTACACCCACTTCACCTGCGCCACCGACACCAAGAACGTGCAGTTCGTCTTCGACGCCGTCACCGACGTCATCATCAAAAACAACCTCAAGGAGTGTGGCCTCTACTGAGAGGTAAATGCAGCTCTGGCTGTTCCACTGGGAGCAGCTCTGCTCCCTCTGCTCCCTCCTACAGCCCTGCTTTCCTCCCCAGTGTCTCTGCCTGCTGAGCCTCCTGCTGCCTCGTGGGGACGGCGCCCGGCGTGAGCCAGGAGCAGGGAACACGTGGAATCCTGGAATTCTTTAGCACAATCTTCTGTCTTAGGGACCTTCTCTTGCTGTGGGATGTGGAATTAGGGCACAGCGAGGCCACAGAGTGGGAGTAGATCCTCCTGGCATCGTTGGACGGCGTGATCTCCGGGCTGTGCCGTGGATTCCAGCTGGATTCCAGACCTTGGATATGTAGCTTTCTCTCTTCCTTTGGTTAACAAGCCACCACTAGTCTGTTTTTAAGGTTATTTTTTTTTTTTCCATCGAGAAAACTATAACTTTACTAAACTTTTATTTCTTTATTTGCAAACCTTGTTTTAAAAATAATAAGAATTAAAAAAAAAAGCAACAAAAAAAAAAAATCACTTAACTATGCACATGTGAGCAGATCCTGCAGAAAATATTCCTCTTAGCAGGAATTCCTTGTTTTTAACATTTGCTATGGCCAGGATTTAATATTTCTGCAGCTACTAAGGGATCCTTAGAGCTTCAGCTTTTTTTCCATGTGTGATTTGTTACCATCCTGCTCCCCCCAGGCTTTGGGAAAGGCTCCTGCAGCAGAAGGAGGGTTTAGGTTCTGTTTGGGGGTTTGAGCCCAGTTTTATGCCAGTATTGGAAGGGATTTGTGCTCAGCATAATCCTAGCTCGGTGGGGAGAGGAGCTGAGCCCTCGCTGGGGGGAAAACTGCTGCTCCCAAGCTCCCAAACCACTGATTCCTGTGCATTTTTTGGGATGAAAACGGTGGATTATCCTGTGCTGCCTTTCCCGTGGCCCAGCCCTGTCCTGAGCATGCCTTTACTTTGTCTGTGTGGTGCCAAATCCCCCTTTCCCTCTAGTGCCATCCCTAACCAGTCCTACATTCCTTTGCTGATCCAAGATTGCATCCAGACTCTTCCCAGTTTGTCATGTGTACAGTTGGATCTGTTAGACTTGTTGGCAGTATTAAAATGGTGAGTAAAGATTGTAGCCTTTTCTCCACTTCATTCTTCCTTTTTCCAGGAGTGTTCCCAGCTTTTGTGCTTTGCTGGAGAAGGGAAGGAGGAGCTCTGGTGGGAATTACCTGCACAGGGCAGTTCCTGGTGCTTTATCACCCACCTCTCTTGGTGTTGTGCTGCTCCCAAAGATTTGGGTCGTGCTGGCACAGTTGGAACGTGCCAGGAATCCTATTGCCCGTGGGATTATTGGCAGATGGATAATTATTGCTGATTTATAGCCCAAATCTCACTGGCTGCTGTGAACCCGATGGGAATTCTGCTCTGGGTGCTCCTGTGGGATGGAGGTGGCTCTGTTCTGGGAACAATTGCTTAGAAATCCAGGATCAGTTCCTCAGGGAGGCTCCTGAGTGCTGGCAGGGAGAGCCCTGAGGGAGATTCCCTATTCTGGAATCTTTCCCAAGCTCTCTGGAGCTGTGTCTGCTTGACAATCCTACCTGGGAAAACTCATCCTTTCAGCTCATCCAGGAGCTTCATCTCATCCAGGGGCTCTGGCCAGGATGTTTTTTGGGATGGTGACTCCCATCCCACCCCCCAGGAGCCCTGGGGTGATCCAGGTGAGATCCAGAGATCCACACACCCCCAGAATGGCTGCAAAGCATGGGAAATATCCCTTGATCCAAGCTCTGGGACACGGGAATGGAGCAAAGTGGGAGTAAGGAAGGACATCCACGTCATGCATATTCCTTTATTGTGTTTTCCTACAGCTAAATGAAGCTGGATGGGAGATCTGTGCAGGAAACAGGGATGGATACAGGGCTCATCTATGGATTATTTACAAACAGACAGAGCAAATGCAGCTCTAAGTAGCAGAACGAAAATCTTTCAAGTAACCATTTCCTCTTTAGCCCATTCCTGGGCTGGAATTGGGATTCCCTTCCCCAGCCCCTCCTCCCTGAGAAATTCCCTCCATTTAGGGCCCCAAACAACCCCACAAACCCCTGATTTCTCCTGCCCAAGGGCTGAGGTTTGTTCCCAGGAAAGAATGAGGTTGGTCCCCAGGAGTGACTTGGAGGTAACTCAGCCTCCACCTTCCCCAGAAATTCCAGCCTGGATTCATCCAGCTTTGAGCCAGGAATGGGCTGCAGAGGGATGGGCAAGGGGGCAAAGTCTATCCTACCTCCCAAATTCCCCCAATATTCCTATCCTGGCTGTGCTCTCTGGTGTCAAACCTCCTGTAAAACGCTGAGAACAGAGGTTCTTCCTTGGAGAAAAAAAAAGAGGAAATGGCCACGAAAGGGAGCAGGAAGTTGAGCTTCAGCCCCTTCCTAGTTTGGGTTTGGAAGGAGGCGGATTTGGGCAGGTCATAGAAAAAGTGGGAGCGAGTGACGTGTGGTGGGGGTTGGTTCTTCCTTTGGCTCTGCTCAGCAGAACGGTGATTCGGGAATGTGTTCTTCTTCTGGGAGGGAGGGAGAGAGAACAGGGAGTTAAACACACCCAGGGAAGGGCTTGGAGGAGCAATTTTATGGGAACAAGGGAAAAACTCGGGTGGGGTACAGGGATTTGTGTCACCTCATCCCTTTGCCTTCCTCCGTGGGGATGAGGATGGAGCATTCCCTCTACCCCCTCCCTTTCCAGGTGTCACCTTCTGGTGCCTCCTGCCTGCACTGAACCTGCTTGAGGGGGTTTTTTTAAGCTTTTTCCTGCTTTTCTGTTAATATTCAAGGATAAGGGAAGCACCAGAGGTTCCCTGCACAGTGTCAGAACCAGGGAGCTGCTTGGAAAGGGGAGAGAGGGGATGGAATTCCTGCTGCTGCTCAGACTAGTGCAAGAATTAGGATGATAAACCCTAATTAGGGTGATAAACCCTAATTAAAGTTTGAGGATGAGCTAAAAGGCTGAGAGCAGCAGAGTGTGCCTTGGGATATTCCCATCTGCTGAGGCTGGGCAGGTGGAATTGAAACAGGAGAAATAAAAGGATTCCCTTTAGCTGAGGTGGAGGATTTGGGCTGGAATCTGTTGTTTTCATCACTCCATCTGTAAGGATGGGAATTGTCCATCTGTGGGAATTGTCCATCTGAATCCCATGGGAGCTCAGCACAGGGATGTGACCCCAGACCTGCCCCTCCTCACTGCTCCCAGTCCCTCCTCCCCTCCCCTGCTCCGAGGATCTCCAGGATTTGATGGCAAAACCAGGGGGAACCTCCATCCCAGCACCCCACAAAGCAGGATGGAGCCAGCTCTGATCATCCTCATCCCCTTCCCAGCTCTTTCTTTTGGGATGGAGCTGACTCTGTTCATCCTCATCCCCAGCTCTTTTTTTTGGGATGGAGCTGACTCTGTCCTTGTCTCCAGCCCCTTCCCCAGCCTTTGTTTCAGGGAGGATGGAGTTGGCTCTGCTCTTCTTCACTCCCTTCTCCCTTCCCCGGTCCTTTGTTTTTGGGATGGAGCTGGTTCTGATCATCCCCCTCCTTTTCCTTCTTCCCCATCCCTTTTTTGGGGATGGAGCCAACTCTGCTCTTCCTCATCCCCCTCTTCCTTTCCCAGCCCTTTATGGGAGGGATCCAGGTCTGATCATTTCCATATCCCTCCCCTTCCCCAGCCCCTTATGGGATGGAGCCAACTCTGCTCTTCCTTCTCCCCTTCCCCAGCTGTTTCGGGGCTGGAGCTGGCTCTGCTCTTCCTCACCTCCCTCTCCTTCCCCAGTCCTTTCTGGGATGGAGCCAACTCTGATTATTCTCATCCCATTCTTCCCCAGCCCTTCATGGGAGGGATCCAGCTCTGATCATCTTTATCCTCCTTCCCTTTCCCTGCCTTTTTTTGTGATGGAGCCGATACTGATCATCCTCCTCTTCATCCCCATTCCCCAGTCCTTTTTGGGATGGAGCTGGCTCTGCTCATTCCCCTTCCCCTTCCCCAGTCCCTTTTGGGATGGAGCTGGCTCTGCTCATTCCCATTCCCCTTCCCCAGTCCTTTTTGGGATGGAGCTGGCTCTGCTCATCCCCATTCCCCTTCCCCAGTCCCTTTTGGGATGGAGCTGGCTCTGCTCATTCCCATTCCCCTTCCCCAGTCCTTTTTGGGATGGAGCTGGCTCTGCTCATCCTCATCCCCCTCCCCAGTCCTTTTTGGGATGGAGCTGGCTCTGCTCATCCTCATCCCCCTCCCCAGTCCTTTTTGGGATGGAGCCTGCCCTGCTCATCCTCATCCCCTTCCCCTTCCTTTTTGGGATGGAGCTGGCTCTGCTCATCCTCATCCCCCTCCCCTTCCCCAACCCTTTTTCTAGAATGGATCCAGCTCTGCTCTTCCCCCTCCCCTTCCCCAGCCCTTTTTGGGCCAGAGCCAGCTCTGACCACCCTCCTGTCCTCTCCTGTCCCTATTTCCTGGCTCCAGCCTCCCTCCTGTACCTGCTGGTGCTCAGAAGAGGCCGCAGTCCTTGAGGTTCTCTTTGATGATCACGTCTGTGACGGCGTCGAAGACGAACTTGACGTTCTGCGTGTCTGTGGCACAGGTCATGTGGCTGTAGATCTCCTTCACGTCCTTGCGCATGTTGAGATCCAGGAATTGGGTCTTGATGTAATTCCCTGCGTCCTCGAACGTGTTGGGGCCTGGGGAGGGAGGGAATGCTGCCACGCTGCTCCCATGGGGGAGTGTTGGAGGAAGAGGGGAAGGGTTGAGCACAAAACCCCTTTTTTCCCCATTTCCATTCTTCAAACACCTTCCTGAGGCCACATCTGTCCTCTCCTCAGCTCCAGCCTCCAAGGATTTGACTCAGCACCCCAGAGCAGGATGGAGCTGCTTCATCTTCACCCCCTTCCCTTCCCCAGCCTTTTTTCTGGGATGGAGCCAGTTCTGATCCTCCTCATCCCATTCCCCATCCCAGGGATCGAGCTGACTCTGGTCATCCTTTCCCCTTTCCTTTTTTTGGGATAAAACTAGCTCTGATCCTCATCTCTCCTTCCTCAGCCTTTTTTAGGATAGAGACAATTCTCATCATCCTCATCTGCCTTTCCCCAGCCTTTTTTTAGGATAGAGCCAATTCTCATCATCCTCATCTCCCCTTCCCCAGAGTTTTTTAGGATAGAGCCAATTCTCATCATCCTCATCTCCCCTTCCCTGGCCCTATCACGACATATCCCAAAGCTGAGTTGCTGTGCCTGCACTGGGACCACACAACTCCACAGCCCCTGCTTTGGGGGGT
The DNA here is from genome assembly GCA_013396875.1 of Vireo altiloquus. NCBI lineage: Eukaryota > Metazoa > Chordata > Aves > Passeriformes > Vireonidae > Vireo > Vireo altiloquus. Next base: position 9,984 of record VZRF01007826.1, on the reverse strand, counting down.
CTCGAGGAGGAGGTGGAAGAGGAGGAGGAGGAGGAGGGGTAAGGCTGGGAAGGTCTGGACTCACCATCATACTCCGGGAAGCAGATGCTGAGATGAACTTTCTTGATCTTTTCCTCAAAAAGGTCCTTCTTGTTGAGGAAGAGGATGATGGAGGTGGCGGCAAAGAACTTGTGGTTGCATATACTGTTGAATAGGTGCAGGGATTCGTGCATGCGGTTCTGCAGGGAAGCAGATGGTCATGGATTGACACCCTGCCTGCCCCCCGAGCCCCCCATTCCCAAAAAAAGAGCTTTGCCCTGTTTGCTGCAGCAGCAGCTGGTCCTGCTGCCTGCCCAGTCCCTCCTGCCCACCCAAAATCCCAGATAAATCCAGGTGATGCTCAGGGTAGGGAGTGGCTCTGATCCCTCCTGGGGTTGTCAGAAATGAAGGATTGTGGTGATTTCAGTGGGAAAATTATCCATGGAAACCTCTCAGCCTGCGAGGAAGGTGCTCAGCGAGCAGCAGCATTGCAGTCATCAGGGGGATGCTCCTGTTGGACCATGGCTTCTGGCCATTATCCACAGCTTCGGAAAGGAGCTGGGAAAAGGAAAAGCTCCACTTTTAGAGCAGATGTTGAGTTCTTTGTTTGCTGCTGGGTCATCCTGAGGGGGTGAGGATCCATCCAGGCAGAGCCAAATCCAGTGGGAGGTTTTTCTTTTGCCCTCTGTGGGCAGCAGGTGCTTTCTCCAGGGATGCTTTTCCCTCATCCAGCTTCCCATCACGGCAGCATTTCTGTATGCAGAGCAGCAGCTCTGCCCAAACGCTGCCCTGTGCTGGGTGAGCATTCCAGCCTCTCCCAAGGGCTCCCATGGGAAGGGCTGTGAGCTCACGGCAGGGCCCAGGGATGGCAGATCCTGACCCTGACCCAGCTTCAGGAGGAGGTATCTGCATCCCAAGGAGCAGCCATGGGACCATGGGTGGAGGTGCCAGGGAAGAAGCCTCTCCTGCTCTCCTCATCTTCACCCCTTAGCTCTTATTTCTTCAAAGGAGAATCCATTATGGGGCTTCTGTGTTCCTCCTCTCTGCATCTGTGCCCTCCAAGCTGCTTTCCCAGGGCTCTGCTGGTGCATCCCTCGCTGGACACACTTTGGATCACATCCTTGTGCCCCCACACTGGCAGGGTGGGAGCTGCCCCTCCTTACCCCCTCTGCTCCCCTCGGAGGGCACAGCGAGGCATGAGGCACCTCAGGACTGGGTTTTCCTTCATCCCAGTCCATTCCTGGCTCCTCCTGCCCTTCCCTCTGCCTCTGCTCCAGCTGAGTGGCTGTGTGGCCATTCTCTGGTGGCTCTCAGGATGTGCTTAGGAGCACGTGGGAGTTTCCTCGTGGATTCGTGACCCAGAGGAAGCACAAACACCTTTACCAGGCACAACTGGGTGGGAACCATCTCCAACCCACATCTCCCACGCCTTTCCTGGATCACCCAGAGCACCTGACAGTGCAGAGTGTTGTTCCTCCCTGCCCACAGCCCCCTCGGAGCTCCCTGTTCCTCTCCCCCTTGGCTCCCAGTGCCTCCAGGACTCCAACCCACCACTTCGTCGTCCTCCACCAGCACCATGTCATAGGCGCTCAGGGCCCCACAGAAGATGATGCAGGTCACTCCCTCGAAGCAATGGATCCACTTCTTCCTCTCTGAGCGCTGCCCTCCCACGTCGAACATCCTGGGGAGGGGACAAGGGTGAGGGGACATCACACACCTGGTCCTGACACCCCCTGGGATGGTCCCAGTGCCACGTGGGGAGCAGGGATCACCACCCATGGGAGGGCATTGGTGGTCCCTTGAGTGTCAGGGTCATCCCAAAATCCCTCCCTGCCCTCAGGGATGGGGGCAAGCATGGAGGAGTGGTCATGGAGGTGGGGGAGGCTCCCACCCACCTGAAATTCAGGTCTTTGACAGAGAACTTGGTCTCGATGATCCCTGTGGTCTTCACTCGGGATCGCAACACATCCTGCTCGTTGGGGAGGTAGTTGGGGGCTGTGATCCTGTCCAGCTGGTTCAGGTAACTGGGGGGACAGGAAGGGGTGTGACCTGCTGCCAAGGGGCTGCCATGTCTCCCCCTTCCCCTGGATTTTGAGGGATGGTTGTGGGGCCAAACACTGGGACTCCCCAGGGCAGTGACATCCCTGGGGGACACCAAGGGCGGTGGGGCTGCAGGCCAGCAGCACTTTTGGGATGGGGGATGGCACTGGTGGGGTGGACAATGACACCAGTGGGATGGAGGATGACACTGCTGGGATGGAGAACAGTACTGGTGGGACTGGGGAATGGTACTGGTGGGATGGAGGATGACACTGGTGGGATGAAGAATGGCAGGCTCAGGGTGTTCCCAGAAGCAAGGAGGAGGCAGATTTTGGCAGGCTGGGTTGGAACTGGCCATGAGCTGCTGGGGGTCCCCAGGCTGCTCCCCAGGCTGTCCCCACTCACTACGCGGCTGAGTCGTTGAGCTGATACTCGGCGGCACGGTCGAAGCACGCCTGCACCCCCCCATCCTTCCACAGCTTCTTGATGCAGGACACCAGCTCAGGGGGCATGGTGCCCTCCTCGATGGAGTCAGCCAGGTTGAAGAGCAGCCGGCCTTCATCCTGCCAGAGGGACCTTTGTCACCAACCCTCCCGTGGGCTGTGTCCCCCCAGAGCGCCCTTGGGACTGGGGGGACAGCATGGGCCTGCTGTGGACTCTGGTTCCAGGGGTTTGGGGGGGACAGGGCCACACCACCCTGACTGACCGCGCAGGAGGACTCAGCATAGTCGATGCCCAGCGTGGACATGGCTCGGACGATGGCCAGGATGGACTGGAGGATGTTCCCGTAGATGATGGCCTTGAACTCCATGCACTCCTCCTCCGTGTAACCATCCTGGTGGATGATCCTGGCAGGCACAGCAGCTTCAGCCCCAAGCCAGGACATCCCCCCTGGGGTGGGAGTCAACACCCCACACTGGGAATCACAGGTGCCACCCCCAGGTGACATGGAGGGGGTGACTGGGGGTCCAACCACCCCATGTCCAAGAGCTGGTGGCTCATCCTGGTGGCCTCCCCCTCCCCAGTCTGGCTCAGGCCATACTCACTTCATCTGCTTCACGATGGTGCTCTTCCCTGACTCTCCAGCCCCTGGAAAAGGGTGGGAGGGACACCTTAGTGCCCATCAGGGCCTGATGCCACAGTGATGGGCACTCTGTGGGGACCTAAGCCACTGTCCCCGACCCATCCCCTGCTTAGACACCCAGCCTGGCATCATCCCCATACTCCTGTCACTCATTGCAGCTGTGTGGGACCACAGCTGGGGGACCCCCAGGGTGGTGGGAAGCTCCTGGGCGCAGGTGCCGCAGGTCCCACACCTCCCGCCCACCGTGGGCAGTGCCACCGATACCTTTGGGGCCGTAAGCGGCTTAGGGCAGCACAGGAAGCTGCTTAGAATTAGGGTGTTAATCGCCTTGACCCCAGCCCCCCCACCTGGATAAGGCCCCACTGCTGGCCCCTGCCCCATGGAGTCACCCCCCTGCCCTGTGGGGTGTGCAGGGCCCCCCAAGGAACCATCCCCTCCTGCCTGGCACCCAGCAGCAGGTTTCGGGGTGCTGGTGGCAGGAGCTCCCCAGGCTCTCGCTGACCCCCTGAGATGTGGCACATCCCCGGTGGGACTCACTGTCTTGGTCCCTTCTCCCAGCCCCCACTGTCCCCTTGGTGCCTGCCAGCCCCAAGAGCCGATGGCACCTCGAGCCCTTCCCAGGGATAACCCTGGGGATGTCCAGGTGGCAGGACAATCTCTCCAGGCTGATGGCAGCTTGTCCGAGGGGTACCAGGGACAGGGCAGGAGGAGCCCAGGGGCTCACAGGCTCCCTTTTCCCCCTCCCCATCCCCACATCCCCTCAGCCTCAGCAGGGTGGAAACCCAGGGACACCTCCCAGGGACATCCCCTCCAGCCTCACCAAGCAGCAACAACTTGACCGTCTTGGCCTCCTTATCTGCATCCTCCTGGAGCTTCTTCTCCAGCTCCTTGGACCTCTTGGCCATCTCCTTGTCCTCGGCACTGGCCCCGCTCCCCATGGCTTCGTCGTCCCCCTCCTCCAATAACTCCACAAGCTCCTCTAGGTCCCCAGGCTTTTCCAGCTCTTCAGGGAGACAATATGCACACCTCGGGGACGAGGTGAGCACTGGGGGTTAAGCAGAAATTCCAAAAAAGGCGAGGCAGGTGCCCCACACGCTGATGTTGGGGTGCCCCAAGCCGGCAGCACTCCTCGGCGGGTCCTCGCTGCTGCCTGCCCCCCGCTCTCTCCCTTAATTCCCCATGGATAACCTGATTTTTTTTGACCGTGGGATTTGGGGACTTTTTATCTCGCCATGTGACCCAGGAAATCCAATTAGCCCAAGATGGCAAAGATTAGGGCTCAGGGAGAAAAAAAAAGACAGAGCATCTCAGGGAGGTGGGCAGGGGGCTTTACATAAGGGGGGGTATCAGGGTGACACCCCGTGCCCACGGGGACTGCTCCCCTGGGGTGACATGGGAAGTGGGGATCATTGTGGGGCTCCCTCATGTCTGTGGGCTGCGATCCCACTTTTGGGGGGCACTGAGGATGAGATCAGCCCCTGCTTGTGTGTGTCCCGCCCCTGGGTGCTCGGGAGCGGCGGCAGGGTGGGGACTGGCCGGTGACAGAGGGGCAGGGTGGTGACAGGGGGACGGTGGCCCTGGGGGATTCCTCCTGCAGGGAAAAGGGAGCTCATTACCCCCGGGGGGTGGGCAACGAGGCCCCCTAATCCTGCCGCGCTGGGTGCCGCCCTCCCGGGGCCTAAGCTCTTTAATGGGATCGTGGCTCAGCCCACCTCCTCCTCCTCCTCCTCCCGGGCTCAGCTCCCCCTCCCAGCCCATCCCCCAGCCCAGCAGGCCCTCCCAAACCCGGGGGGACCCGTGGGTGCCTCCCCCTTTCTCCCACGAGGCTGGTTTCAGGTGGGCACCGCAGGGGGAGCCCCCCGCCCCGGGGTGGGCTTTGGGACCCCCAAACGTCCTGCAGGTCCCCGATGTTTGGGTTTAAGGTGCATAATCCCTGCACTTCACAGGGAGCTGGGGGCTCCATGGCCCCGCACCGGTGTCCCCACGTCCCACCGGGCGCACATTCCCTGCCAGCGCCGTTGCTTGGGGACACTCTGTTCCCGCTGTCCCCGCGGACACAAAGCCCCTTCTGAGCCTTTAATGAACTCGGCGCTAATGAGGGGGGTCCA
>VZRF01007825.1:106970-137395 GCA_013396875.1 Vireo altiloquus | reverse complement strand
CAGACACACACACAAAAATCAATGCAAAAGAGTAGGGCATTCATTAAGCTGTCAAAAACGGAATAAATGCTTTTTTTTATTTGGGCTCTTGTAGCTATTTTTCCTAGGATTTGAGTGTGTCCTGAATTATGAAATGTTATAGCTTTATAATTCATGTTTGACAAATGGATATTTGGAGATGTTGAGCTGTAATAGGGGTATTACAGACAACTCTGTGGCTGTTTTTCCTTCCCTGGATATAAAAACTCTGACAGTTTGTCACCGAAAAGACTTTCCATAGGTGATTTTAAATACACAGCTACTCATATTTCTTGGTGTTTCCAGCCTGAGGCTGGGGGGTGAGAGAAGCCTTGCAGGCACACTAACCATGGGCATAGCTGGGATATATTCTGTGTGTGCTCCAAATCCTGTTGTTTTTAGGGCATTCTGGAAAACAGAATGTGTTCTGTATCATAGAGCTGCTGTGAAATCCTGAAGGAAGTGGGGACTGGGAAGGAGGATGCTGGCTGGGATGCAGGTGCAGTGAGCCCAGAGCAGAGAGCAGTGTCCGTGCTGGAGCTGGCACAAACATGGTGGGCACTGGTGCTGCCCAGCTCCAGCACAGTCCCTGGGTACTGCCTGCTCCAGCTCCCCCCGTCAGAGCACTTTTATCATTCTCAGGAGGGAAAACACCACCCATGGCCTGGACCAGCTGCCTCTTTAACCCAGTTTTGCCTCTGTCAGAGGTGCGGGCGCTNTGCTGCCCAGCTCCGGCACAGTCCCTGGGTGCTCGAGCTGCCCCCATCAGAGCACTTTTATCGTTCTCAGTGGGGAAAACACCACCCATGGCCTGGACCAGCTGCCTCTTTAACCCAGTTTTGCCTCTGTCAGAGGTGCGGGCGCTGCAGGAGCTGCCCTGTGCTCCCCGTGGCAGGGCCGTGCGTGGTGCTCCCCGCGGGCACCCTTCCCAAAAGCACGCCGATGATAACTGCATCCCTCTGTACCTGTAACAATTTAATCGTGTGAGTCAGCCCAGTCAAGCATCCCCGGCTCATGACTGGGAGACATGAAATTCATTGTCATTATTGTCCCTGTCATTTTGGATCATTATATCCTGCTGCAGAATTTTCCTCACTCCAGTGATTTCTTACCTCCAGGAAGCAGGGATTATGGCTGAGGTTGGGGTGGGGGCAGGACTGTGAACTACATTTACCTCAGGGGAGCCACAGATTAAATTGGCTTTGCTTTCTGACTTGCCGGATTCGTCTGTTTGTACGCTCTGGGTTTAAGGTTGGAAATGATGAATATTCNAACTGCAGAGGAGGCACAGGGAGAGGCTGGGCTGAGCTCAGGATCTTGGGCAGGATTGTTCTAAAGCACTTTAAATGGAAGAATTAATCTCCATTTAAATTATACAGAGTTCATTATGATAAGAACTAGGAAAACCATTAAAGCAGGGATCCAGCTGGCCAGAGTGTGTCAATGTAAAGTGTTCAGCGATTCCAAGTGGCACAGTTCTCTTTAAGATACATTATTTTTCTGTCTCTAGGTGCTTGCAGGCTTTTTTAACATATTTTGCCTTGCAAGATGAGCCCTTAGGTGTGTAAGGAAAATTTGTGTTCTGGAATCAGTCCTGAATTTAAGATTTTAGGGCTCTGCTGACCATGCTGTCTGAATTTGCTGTTATTTCCTGAAAGAAGGAATTAACATATGCTGTGTGTGGGACTCTCCTGCCACACCAAGGTACTGGATTGTTTAATGTCTTCTTCTGCAAATCTCCAGTATGTTTACTGGGATAGAAGTAGTTGGTTTCTTGCTTTTTGCATTCTCAGTAGTTCTGCATACATTCTCTGCTGAAATATTTTAATGTGGAAGTTATTTAAAAGTAGAAAAAGCCTTGGCAGAGGATTTTGCTTTCCTTGTTTACAGCAAACCCCCTGAGAAATCCTTCCCAGGCACACGTGCACACACAGACACACACACAAAAATCAATGCAAAAGAGTAGGGCATTCATTAAGCTGTCAAAAACGGAATAAATGCTTTTTTTTATTTGGGCTCTTGTAGCTATTTTTCCTAGGATTTGAGTGTGTCCTGAATTATGAAATGTTATAGCTTTATAATTCATGTTTGACAAATGGATATTTGGAGATGTTGAGCTGTAATAGGGGTATTACAGACAACTCTGTGGCTGTTTTTCCTTCCCTGGATATAAAAACTCTGACAGTTTGTCACCGAAAAGACTTTCCATAGGTGATTTTAAATACACAGCTACTCATATTTCTTGGTGTTTCCAGCCTGAGGCTGGGGGGTGAGAGAAGCCTTGCAGGCACACTAACCATGGGCATAGCTGGGATATATTCTGTGTGTGCTCCAAATCCTGTTGTTTTTAGGGCATTCTGGAAAACAGAATGTGTTCTGTATCATAGAGCTGCTGTGAAATCCTGAAGGAAGTGGGGACTGGGAAGGAGGATACTGGCTGGGATGCAGGTGCAGTGAGCCCAGGGCAGAGCCCGGAGCAGAGAGCAGTGTCCGTGCTGGAGCTGGCACAAACACGGTGGGCACCAGGGCTGCCCAGCTCCGGCACAGTCCCTGGGTGCTCGAGCTGCCCCCGTCAGAGCACTTTTATCGTTCTCAGTAGGGAAAACACCACCCATGGCCTGGACCAGCTGCCTCTTTAACCCAGTTTTGCCTCTGTCAGAGGTGCGGGCGCTGCAGGAGCTGCCCTGTGCTCCCCATGGCAGTGTCCGTGCTGGAGCTGGCACAGACGTGGTGGGAACTGGTGCTGCCCAGCTCCGGCACAGTCCCTGGGTGCTCGAGCTGCCCCCATCAGAGCACTTTTATCGTTCTCAGTAGGGAAAACACCACCCATGGCCTGGACCAGCTGCCTCTTTAACCCAGTTTTGCCTCTGTCAGAGGTGCGGGCGCTGCAGGAGCTGCCCTGTGCTCCCCGTGGCAGGGCCGTGCGTGGTGCTCCCCGCGGGCACCCTTCCCAAAAGCACGCCGATGATAACTGCATCCCTCTGTACCTGTAACAATTTAATCGTGTGAGTCAGCCCAGTCAAGCATCCCCGGCTCATGACTGGGAGACATGAAATTCATTGTCATTATTGTCCCTGTCATTTTGGATCATTATATCCTGCTGCAGAATTTTCCTCACTCCAGTGATTTCTTACCTCCAGGAAGCAGGGATTATGGCTGAGGTTGGGGTGGGGGCAGGACTGTGAACTACATTTACCTCAGGGGAGCCACAGATTAAATTGGCTTTGCTTTCTGACTTGCCGGATTCGTCTGTTTGTACGCTCTGGGTTTAAGGTTGGAAATGATGAATATTCCAGTGAATTCGGGGCCTCTCTCTTTTCTTTTTTTAATGCTTGTATAAGCAAAGGATGGGGTTTGTGTCCCTTAAGAAGTGAACGGGGAATAATTCTTCAGATCATGTTACCAAAAAGATTATTCCTGAACAAAACGACATTATTTGTTCATTGTGACACAAACATCTGAGTGGTCCCTGGTGTGCTGTGGCTTTCAGGAGAAAGGATGGAGCTCTGCTGTGATCCAGGGGTGTGTCCCCTGTGTGCTGGGGCTTTCAGGGGAAAGGATGGAGCTCTGCTGTGATCCAGAGGTGTGATCCAGGGGTGTGTCCCCGGTGTGCTGGGGCTTTGAGGGGAAAGGATGGAGCTCTGCTGTGATCCAGAGGTGTGATCCAGAGGTCTGTTCCCTGTGTGCTGGGGCTTTCAGGGGAAAGGATGGAGCTCTGCTGTGACCCAGGGGTGTGATCCAGGGGAGCTGGAGCGGGTCACTGGGTAACAGGAGCACTGCTCCCTGTGGGACATGTTGTTGGGAAGGGAAATGGATGATGGGATCCCTGTACATCTCACTGCTGCCAGGGAACAAGGGACAGAAGAAGAAACAGCCTCAAGCTGTGCAGGGGAGGGTCAGAATAGATATTGGAAAAAACTTTTCACTGAAAGAGTGGTCAGACTTTGGAGTAAGTTGTCTATGGAGATGGTGGAGTCACCATCCCTGGAAGCGTTCAAGAGGCATCTGGATGTGGCACTTGGGATGTGGTTATGGGGAGGTTATGGCGGTGCTGGGTGGGCTGTTGGCCTGGGGCATCTGGAAGGTCTCTTCCAACCTTGGTCCTGTGGGTTCTGTGGGAGCAGTGCTGCCTCTCTCCCCTCTGGCATGGCACTCTGTCCCTGCAGGCACTCCATCCCTCTGACCATGTGTCCTTCCCAGACCGGGCTCACAGTGACTGATAAACCCATCACTGCTTTGTTTAGAGTTACAAAATAGCACAGACTGGCCCCATGGGAGTTGACCCCGATGGGAGTTGGCCCCGATGGGAGTTCACCCGATGGGAGTTGACCCCGATGGGATTTTTCCCCCTGGAAGGCTCTGACAGAGGTGGAAGCTGTGGTGACATCACCCTGGCGCGGTGGCACGGCCGCAGCAGCCCTGCCTGACGGGTGCTCACGGTGACATTTTAGCGCCGTTTCCATAAACTGACAGTGACAATGTTTAGTTTCATTTTAACACGGTGCTTTTCCTGCCACTGACACGGCAGTCGCAGTGTAGTGACAAGTTGAAGGCTGATACAAAAGAAGTGGGAAACAACGTAATTATAAAGCAGTCACACAGAGCCAGAATTCCAAATTTTGTCTGTCACTGGATGTGGTGGATATTGTGGCTTATTTCTGCTTTCTGGGATCTCAGTTTCAGTAGGAGTTTTAGCTCCTGTGCTGTAACTTGGCAGCAGACTCAATCAGATAGACGTTTGCAGGATATTGGGATTTCTTCTGTAAAAATATTTTCTGGGTTTTCTGCCTCTTGCTTGTGATACTGCTTTGTTTATAACTACAGAATTTGGAACAAATCACAGTAGAACTGGGGCATTGGTTTTAAACGGACAGAGGGCAGGGGTAGATGGGAGATCAGGGAGAAATCCTTCCCTGTGAGGGTGGGCAGGCCCTGGCACAGGGTGCCCAGAGAAGCTGCGGCTGCCCCTGGATCCTTGGAAGTGTCCAGGTTGGCTGGGATGGTGGAAGAGGCAGGGGGGTGAAATGGGGTGAGCTTTAAGCCCCTTTCCAACCCAAACCATTCTGGGATTCCAAGAATAGGGAGGTTTAGTTCTTGTGGTCTGAGCTGGTGCTGAATGCAGGAGGTCAGAAATTAAGGTGACTGCCACTGGATTATTTAAACTGGATGTGTCAAATCCGAGTTCAAATCTGTTGGAATCAATTTACCTGTGAGAAGACTTGAGGCTTCCGTTTCCATGAAAGCTCACACCTTAGAGCTGATATTAAAGAGCTACAATGTGGGTGTGGGGTTATTTCCAGTGCACCTTCAGTGTCCATCATCCTCCCCGCCTGCTCGGGCTGTACTGCAGCAGGACAGGAGCAAGGACATGGGTGCTGCATATCCTAGAAAGTCTGGGAGTTTGCAGCAAATTCCACCTCAGTTTCATGTGATTCAGAGCTCAGGTCTGAGGGCATTGTACTGACATGTGACTCACGAGTCAAAGGCAACATTTCCCCTGAACTTACCCTGCTTGTGTCTGGGGAGGAGAACTTGTCGAGTTCTCTCTTAGAGAGGTCTGGAACGATTTTGAGTCACTCCAGCTGATTCATCCTGCCTAAATGGAATCTAACCCTTTCCATATGCACAGCAGCTCCTGGGTTCCTGCTTAATGCTTGTAATAAAACTGCTCTTGCAATTAAACACTTCCTTAAAATTATAGGAGAGGGACAGTCTTGATGACTTAGTGAAGTGTAATTGTACATACCTAGTGCATGTGTATAATTGTGTAATCACTCACCAACCTTAAATTTGGTGAGATTTGGTTAAGGTTTGTATGTACACAATGAGAAAACTTTGAACATGACAGGATTTGGTTTCCTGTGCTGCTTTGTTGTGTGTCTGCAGTTATCTGGTGCAGGGCTGCAGTAAGGAATACACCTGTAGGTACAGAATTACTCAGTTTCAGCATCATTTCTAGAATATCAGTGTTTTTGGGGACCTCCCTGGTATCATTAAAGGAATAACATAGAGGTTAATTTGTAAATATTTATTTTGCTTTTTTTCCCTCAGCTTTTTAGAAGAAACGTAAAAGACCCAAACTCTCCTTATTTTTGTGGCTGCAGTAGGTAGGGACCTGGATTTGTGACCACACTGAGGGCCTGGTTGTCTCATTCAGGCACTTGTTTTCAGGTGTTTTTCCTTTGCAGAGCAGGCTGGCAGGTGGTTCTGTGGGGATTTTCCCCCTGAGAAGGTTCATTATTTCCAACCCCCAGCTCCTCGGGTACCAACTCCCTTTCAGCTGTGAACTGGGAGAAGCTGAGAGGGGCTCAGTCGGTGCTGCAGGGACCAAGCTGTTCTTGCAGCTGGGAGTGTGCAAGCCCAGGTGTGTTTGGGGGTTCTGGCACCCCTGCCTGTGTCTGACACTGTTACCCTGACCGGGTAGGAGTTCTTGGCCCAGAACCACTGCCATGAGCATTGAAAGCATTCCAGCTTCTTGAAAATATACAACTGCTGTCACTGGGTGCTGTTTGTCTGAACTGAAGAGAGTTGTGGAGGAGAAATGAGGAATCCAGCAACCTGGGCTAGTGGTGATGCCTTAAATGGCTCCCTAGAAACAGAGAGCAGACAGGAATAAAGGAATAAAGGAGAGATTGATTTGAAAGGCCTTCAGAGGTCACACTCTGGGCTCCAGAGGCTCCTGCCTCAGTGCATCCCAAAATGGACAATGACAGCTCCCGAGTTCTTCCCACTTTGATATCAGCATCAATTGCCCAAGCAGAAGCCAGGCAAGGATGGAATTTCCCCAAGCTTGCCCCCCTCTCGCCAAGATGAAGGTTTGCAGTTGTTGGGCCCAGGAGGGTCTGGGTGTCCTTGGAGAGCGAGCTGGAGAGGCTTTGTTATGTCAGTGTGAGCATGAGAGAACAGCACTGAACGAGCTCCAGGGACCTGCAGAGTGACACTGGGCACTGCAGGGCTAGGAACAGAGAGGACTTAAACCCTAAGGCATCAGTGGAAGATGTTCCCTCACTGCAGGGCTAGGAACAGAGAGGACTTAAACCCTAAGGCATCAGTGGAAGATGTTCCCTGGTGGCACCAGGTGAGCTTTAAGGTCCCTCTCATCCCAAGCCATTCTGGGGCTCTCTGATTCTGTGAATTGGTGTAACTGGGATCGTTGCTGGAGTGACACAGGACAGAACATACCAGAACTGCCTCATTAACACTCTGGTTTTCACACAACGCTCCTGAATCAGTCCCAAACAAGTCCCTCCTGTCTGTGGGCTTTGTTACCACTCCCTGCTGGCTGGGGCTCAGCTCTGATAAAAATAAAATTGAACGTACACTGTGCACTCTGGGGGAGGATCCTGTGAGTGCCAACGGAAACATTGTCTGTTCGGATGTGAAGAAATACAGCATTTGCTACTAAGGAGTGAAAATAGAATTTTCCCAAATTACACAAAAAGAAGAAATTATAAACCAAATGGCATCACTGTTGGTCTTAACATGATGTGGGATAGACTTACTCAAACTGTCTTTGCACACCAAATGTCCTCAGCAGTGTGGCTTTTAGGATCGAGTGGTTTTTTAGAGGGTTCATTTAGAGGATTAATTTGGTGAAAGCACTTAGACCAGTGTTTTGGGAAAAGCTGGGTTGACTGCCCTTAATAAAAATGAAAGTATCTCTTCATTGTCACCTTGTTACAGCAGGTGAGAACAACACATGGGGAGGGATGATTCTGGCAGCTTTCCTCGCTAGGAAGAGCATCCTCCTGTTCAGGAGAGGTGCTACACAAGGAGTTGCAAAGAGAACTCTGCATGTTCCACCAGTGGGCTTGGGGAGGCTTCTCCCGAGGTGCTGAGCTGTGACTGCCTCCTGTCAGGATGCAGCCAGTGACAGCTGGCATCAGGCAAGGGATAAATGCTCTCAAACCCAACCCTGGAGCAGCAGAGTCCTCTCCAGGCAGGGCGTTGGTGCACATCTGTTCTTGGGGAATGTCACAGTTACCATTTCCCTCTGTTAGGGGATTTAGGAGATCTCCACGAGCATACTCACCTATGGAGAAGGATGCCAAATTAGTTTGGCTTAGCCACTCTGTTGTTAGAAAATAACTTTCTGGCTGAAGTATTTGGAAAACCCCAGAGTATCACCGAGGGGTCACCTCTGGTAGCAAGGGGGGGTCATTGTTTTGTGTGGCTTTGGGGGGTTGCTGTGCAGGATGAGGACGCAGAGCTGGCTGTGGTGGGTGACCCAGGGCCTCCCCTGGAAGCTCGGGGTTCCTTTGCCACTGATCACACACCTCGGGTTTCTTAGAGTGGGACCACTGAACAGACCTTGGGAACGTGCACTGATGCTTGTGTCGAGAGAGATTTACACGTCTGGGCTGGAGCAGCTTAAACTTGAAGATGCTTTTCTCTTGAGTTCAGGTATCTCTGGGGAAATTGGCATTTGACTGCAAGGTCAGAAAGGCTGAGATGCAGAACCTTTGCTTTGCTCTATCCTTCCCTGTCTCTCTAGAGTGTTAAGGATCATCCTTGTGGTCTGGAGCTCGCTCCCGAGGGGCAGCTCTGACCTCTGCTCTCTGTGATCAGGGACAGGACCTGGGGGAATGGCTGGATCTGTGTCAGGAGGGGTTTAGGTTGGATATCAGGAAAAGGTGCTTCCCCTTTGGGTGAAGAGTGGTGAGGCACTGGACAGGCTCCCAAGGGAATGGTCACAGCCCCAAGGCTGCCAGAGCTCCAGAAGTGTTTGGACAGCACAGGATTGTTTGGGTGTCTGTGCAGTGCCAGGAGTTGGACTGGATGATCCCTCTGAGTCCTTCCCAGTTCAGGATATTCTGATTCTCTGTTCAAGTGTAGGATTTTAATGTAATTATCTAGGGGAGGATACACACATGTCAGTTGGCAGGCCTTAAACTAGAAAAAAAAAAAAAAGGCAAACTCCAGCTGTTCCTGGGTATAAAAGCACTATCCTGTGACCCCATCTCTCCTAAACTGTTGCGCTGTTGTTCTCCACAGATGATAAATTCCCGAGGTGGGAAGTCGCTCTTTACTCCTTTCAAATCCAGACCTTTCCAGATCTCTGCTGTTTATGCCATGAAATACTAAAAGACTCCACACTGTAGGTCACATCAATCTGAAGCCAGTGTGTTTTTCTACCAGTGCAGTTAATCAGGAACTGGTTATTTCCCAGTCCTCTGCCTGCAAATGCATTCCATGGGCACTCAGTTGCTTTTGGACAGCTGAAAAGTGAGTAATAGCATGGGGCTTCTTGCATCAGAATAACGATGAGGGGAAAATGAATGAGAGGTTCAGAGAAAGCAAGAAAATGTTTTGCACACAGTGGTCCAAATCCTGGAGTATCCTGAGCTCACTCTGACTTTAGGAGCGTTGGGAGGCTCAACAAAATGCTGAGCAGCCTTTGGATTTGGGGCTTGCTGAACAATTGTTACTTGTAAGTTTGGTTTTATAGAAATTGCCCATTTCCACATTATTTATTCTGCTGATTGGCTTCTCTGGATTGCTTTTGCTCTGGACAAATAAGTGACAAATCTGGGAAGAGGCAAACTTGGTGAATTTAAACAGTCAGAGTTCCATAGACCAAAGCTAATATTGGCTGATGTGGGGTCGTGCTGCCGTGCGATGAATCCCCACACCAGGGCAGGAGTGTGGGGTTTGTGTCAGTGCCACCTGGGCCACTGCTGCCAGGAGCAGACTGGGCAGGGCTCTGGGCTGGCCCTGGGGTCCTGCTACAAGGAGGGAACAAATGCCCCTTGTGCCCATGGCACGGCAGGGTGTGGGGTTTGGTGCTGCTGCGTGGCTCGGGACAGCCAAGTTCCACAGAGCCATGGGTCAGGCTGGCCCCTGGTCCAGCACCAGGACAAAGGGAGATGTCTCCAGAGCAATGAGAGCCCTTGGCTTCAGGCTAGAGGAGCATTTCCTGGATTATGGAATCATTGAAGCATTTATGTTGGAAAAGCCCTCCGAGAGCATCGAGTCCAAGCTGTGACCTCACCTCATCAGCCAGCCCGGAGCACTGAGTGCCTGTCCAGTCCTTCCTTGAACACTGGGTTCCTCTGCAATTCTTGCTGTTATGTGGAAGCAGCTGCTGTTCCACAGCTTGTCGCTGTCCTTTGTCCCTTTTTCGCCCAGTGCTCCCTCTCCACCCGAGCCGTACCTTCTCTCAACCCTGCCTGAAACTGGGAAGATTTGAGGTGAACCTCATAAGGTCATTTCTCCCTCCCTGCCGCGGCAGCAGCAGCAGTGCTCCTGCGTTTACTGCGTGCTTTGCCTGCCACCTCTGACCGATGGTTGTTCCCTCTCGTGCATCCCGCGTGATGGAGCATCCCCAACTTTTCCTGACATCTTGCTCAGTTGTTTTGCTGTTCTTCAGTTGTTGCAGCTGATTCCAGGCATTGTTTGCTGAGTGGAATTGGAGTTACTGTTTGTTTCTTCATCGGTGCTTTATCATGCTGCCGTTTCTGTACTTGGTGTAACTTTTTTTCTCCCAGCTGAAGACGAATTGCACTGCACAGCCTGGGCTGGGTTGGAATGAGGGTTTCGGGGAGGGGAGGAGGTGCCTGCGAGGCCATTGATCCCATCTTTATAACTTTGCCCTTTTAGCTGGGAACAGATGAGTTGCGCAGGGGTTGGAGATCTGCGCAGGCAGAATCCGAAGGACCAAACTTTACATAAACCATTTATACTAAACGTTGGGAATGCTGGCAACATAAATCACCTGCAGTATCTATTACAAATTTATCACTTAATCAGTATCATCTGTGATAGGAGTGGTCCAAGCAGGTGGGGGAGTGAACCGTACGTCAGGAAGTTTAGCCTGCTTGGAAATTAATTATTCAGGACACACAGAGCCTGGCCCCTTCAATGTATAGTAATTCTTTCCAGCCAGCATCCAGGCCTACAACTTCAGTGCAATAATAAATAGGAAAAGTCTCAGGTGAAGCCAGTATTTCGGAGTAATTAATCATCTTCCCCTCGCGGTCCCTCCACCTCTCTCTTGGTTTTCTTTAACGAGGGAATTTCAGTAATAAATCTTTAATGATACATGTTAAGAATCCTTCATTAATTCTTGTCCACTTATTTCTCTTTTTTGGGCACTTTTATGTTGTACGTTGGGAAGTTCAAAGGAATATACAAAAAACCCCCCAGTTAAATTTGGCACCGTCTCTAAAGGGACGTTTTGGATGTCAAGTGCCACGTGTTTGCTCGGTAATTGGAATTGTTGGTTAATACCAGTTGGGTTGTCAAAGTCCTGGGTGCAGGTACTGAGTTGGGGCAGGATTGCAGGGGCGAAGGAGAGCGGGTTTGTGTGCCGTGGGGCACGGCCGGACGCGAGCTGCCCACGCGGCCCCGTGACGAGCAGCCGTCAGCGCTATGCGATGTGACAGGGACAGCTGTGACGGATCCCTTGTGACACGCTGCCGTGGCTGCGGGTGACGGCTGTCCTTCCCTGCAGGACAGCACAACGACGCGCGGATGAACCTGGCCATCGCCCTGACCGCCGCCCGCTACGGCGCTGCCACCGCCAATTACACCGAGGTGCGGCACCTGCTCAAGAGCGCGGAGCCGGGCAGCGGGCGGCAGCGCGTGTGCGGGGTGCGCTGCAGGGACGTGCTCACGGGTGAGTGTGGGGTGTGAGAGGTGTGTGAGGGGTGTACAGGGTGTGTAAGGTGTGCGGGGTGCGCTGCAGGGACGTGCTCATGGGTGAGTGTGTGGTGCGCTGCAGGGACGTGCTCACGGGTGAGTGTGGGGTGTGTGGGGTGTGTGGGGTGTGCGGGGTGCGCTGCAGGGACGTGCTCACGGGTGAGTGTGGGTCTGTGGGGTGTGTGAGGTGTGTGAGGTGTGTGAGGTGTGCAGGATGTGTGAGGTGTGTGGGGTGTGCTGCAGGGATGTGCTTACAGGTGTGTGTGGGGTGTATGACAGGGATGTGCTCAGGGGTGTGACTGGGGTGTGCTGCAGGGATGTGCTCACGGGTGTGACTGGGGTGTGCTGCAGGGATGTGCCAGGTGTGTGTGAGATGCGCTGCAGGGATGTGCTAACGGGTGTGTGTGGGGTGTGCTGCAGGGATGTGCTCAGGGGTGCATGGGGACAGCAGCACCCTGGGATAAGGTAGGAGGGAGGAGTGGGGTCGCTGCCATCTGCAAACAGCCCTGAACTGGCACAGGAGCCATCTTCCCGGGCTGTGCCATTAGTGTCACTCAGCTTCCACTTGTGTCACATTTCTCACTCAAACCCCAGTGTTTTGGCAGGCCAGACTGAGCTTTCCACCCCAGCCCTTCTGTCAAGCAAAGATGACATTGTAAAAGGCTCCGTGCTGTACAGTAGTAGTCCCATTTACCAAGTCTGCGGGCTGAGACTGAAATCTCTCTCCTTGAGAGGCAGATTTCAGCTGAGTGACTTCCACCCTGCCTGCCTCTCTTCTGCCCTTACAGATAAGGTGGAATTCCACTCTGGAACATTTTCTCTCAGATCTGGTGTTGGGCGAACACTTAGTTAATTTTTAGAAGCCATCCCAGCTGTTCAGACATGCGAGGTACACTTTACAGTAGGTTGAGTTCGTAGAGAGATGAGTAACAAAGAGCACCAGTGAGCAGGAAACAAACGGTGTCTGTGATTGATACTTTTCTTGTTTTCTTGATTGATTGTTTTCTCTCGCAGGGAAGGAGTTTGATGTCAGAGCCAAGTGTGTGATCAACGCTACAGGACCTTTCACAGACTCGGTGCGCAAAATGGACGATCAGAAGGTGCCCAACATCTGCCAGCCCAGCGCAGGAGTGCACATCGTGATGCCTGGTTACTACAGGTACTGCCCTGAGCCCTCTGTGCGTGCAGCACCGCTGGGAATCTCTGCTGCTGCCACATAAATCAGCCCCAGAGCCGCACCGCTGCCTTCATGGCACTTCCGAGTGCACAGTTTGATCCTGATTTTTATTTGTGTTTTTTAAAGAGGATCCTGGCGCTGTGCCGGCGAGAAGAGCAATTTCATCTATTCAGAACAGACTGAAGCCGTGTAGTTTTTAGTTAGAGCTCCCCAAGGCAGGGCTCCTGCTGAAGCAGAAGGCGTTTAGGCAGCGCATCCCCAGGCTGGTGGAAGCACCTGTTTCAGTGATGCCTTTGAGCTGAGTGTGCTGCTGCATGGTCACCCCCTCAGGAAAACCAGGAGCATGTAAAACCTTCCAGAGAGGTTGCACCTTCGCACAGAATCTCTTGTCCTGTTAAATCATGGAATCACAGAGTGGTCTGGCTCGGAAGGGACTTTAAAGATCATCTTGTTCCACCGCCTGCCTTTGCATGTGAAACTCCCTGTGCAGTGACTCTGCTGTGATGTGGCTCTGCTCAGACAAAGCAGGAGTGCAGAGGCACAGAATAAGGGATAGGATGGGCAGTATAATCAGTAATAATTGCTGTCACAGGCAATAGAAGTAGCTCAGAGTAACACACCCACATTTGCTGTGGCCCCAGACTCACCCACCCACCTGTGGGGGTTTTGGTGGACAGGTTGTGCCCCTCCCTGTTCCAGGAGAGGTTCCCGTGGCACTCTGCTCCCTGCAGTCTCCTGCTCCTCTCCCTGTTTGCTGTGCAAAGCCAAATCCCCTTCTCCCGAGCCAGCCTTGTCAGTTGGAAGTCAAATATTACCTTTGGTTCCTGAAGTCATTAGCATCCTAATGGAAATTCCGCTTTATGGACTTAGCCCAGTTGTGTTGATACAGTGCCCTTGCAGTAATGCCTTCCACAGCCCCTCTCAGAATGGGAATTGGGCCTTGCAGTGCACCTCGGAGTGTTCCTGCTGCAGCTGGCCCAACAGGACACCACCACAGACTCTAAAATTGAGGCATTTTTGGCCTAGTGTAAAATCACCCTGCATTCTCCTCTGGTTTTGTTTTTTTTTTTCATTTTTGTGTCTTTTTCCATGAAAAATGGTAAAATGACCTGATAGCTGCTTTAAAGTACTAAAAATGTGGAGAAATGGGCTGAAATCCCAGTTTCCTCATATGCCAGGAGAAGGATGTGTGTGATTAGCTTTATGGCCCTACACAGAAACATGGAAAACTTTAAAACCTGGACTCACTTGGTAAATTCAAAGTAGAAGATGGCTGGATACGCTCGAGAGCTCTGATTTATTTATTCTGTAATAACCCAATAATTTTAATTGGAAATGTGGAGAATTCTTGTTCTCCATGTTCCCCGGTGTATGTCAGCATGTGGGCATTACTTTCCTTGGAAAATAGTATCTGCCCACACACTGCCTCCACAGCACAGCTGATAAGATAAAACTGCACTGAATTTCCTTGGAGTGGGATAGCTGAAAGCAGGGAACTGTCTGCTAAATAGAAAACACTCGTGGGATTTAATCCTGGTTGTATCTTCCTTCTCCTGGTGCCAAGGAACACTGCTCAGCACAGGAAGGTTGGCATTTCACCATGTCCACATGTGAAAGTGTTACAGAATTTTGGCCCATAGTCACACAAATTATTTTTTTTTTTTTGTAACATCTAGAGGGTTTTAGTTATAAATATGATCAAGATTTTGTAAAACTAATGTTAACCTAATGCATTCACTCCCCATGGGTTTCTTACTCATTGATGTTCTTCGTTAATAGTCCCAGAATTCCTCCCCTCATTAATTAGGCTTCCTGCCTGGAATGTGTCTGTGAAGGCAAGGCTTTTTCCTCTCCCTTCTGGCCAATTTCAAACATTTTCTGTCTTTCTGGAATTTTCCTCTCTGCTCTGCATTCCACATTCCAGGTAAACTTTGCCTGTATCACCTTCTTCTCTATAAAAAGTCACTTTTTCTCCTTCTTTAACTGCATTTGTGGTGCTTTGGTCAAAGCTTCTTCAGCTGAAGATCTTCCACGGATCCATGGATCTCCCAGACTTTTTACATTTCTCTATAAAGGCATTGCTTTATGCTTCATAGTAGAGTTTCCAATCCTGAATTTGCCCATTTTAGCCATGTTTAAAGAGAAATCTTACCACGGCTGACATGGCTCATGCCTCCTTCTCCCATCCGTGGTGGGTTCGTAGGAATTCCTGCCTGATAAAACCATGTTGTTCCCGAGGTATTCCTGGTGTGCAGCAGCATGACTCCAGAGGCCTCAGGAAGGCCAGTATTTGGGTGTTAAGATGCTTCTTTCTGATGCAAAACACCTTATTTTGCATTTGTTTGGGTGGCTCTTTAGATATTTAAATAAGCTGGAAGAAGCATGGCAAAGGGCATGGAGAGAGAGCTTCCCAGGATAGCTGGTATCGGTGATTCAGTAAATAATTGGCATATGGAAAACTGTTTCAGCCTTTCTCAGCACTTGCTGTGCAATCTAAAACACTTCAGTCCAGAGGTTCTGTGGGGAAACTTAGCTGGAAGTCTTTGCTTGTTTCTCTTCCTTGTTTTTAGCAGTTTTTATGAAATCACATAAAAAATTTCATACTTGGAAGAAAATGTCTATAAAGTTTCTGAATTCTGATACTGTATATTAAACCTCTGATTTCCTCTGTCTCTAAATCAACAGCTTTTTCATTTTAAAAAGTAATCATTTGTCTGAGGTGATTTACCTTTCCCAAACCTGTGTTGACTTCCCCTATTAGATTGTGCCTCTCCCACCGTGTGCCTAAGCTGTCTATAAATATCAGCTAAAATGGGTCTAATATACATGCTAGCTATGAAATTCTCAGCATCTCTCCCAGCCTTGCCAGATATTGCCAACTTCCCTTCAGTAATCACTTCAGACTTCCTAAAAATGCAATATTCAGTGATTCAGCTTGAATAGGCGAATCCCACCCAAGCAGCTCTTTGCCTTCTGACACTGCCTTAGTCCATTGACTTATTCCCCTCTAAAGTCCCCAACTGCCACTTAACTCTGCACCTCCTGCCCTCCTCTCAGGTGCTCCCTGTATCTCAGGAGCAGGGGCACAGCCTGAAGAGTCCTAACCTGACTGCAGCTGTTTGTAAAGGGAGTAAACCTCAAATGAAAGTCAGCAGCAGTCTTTTAAAACTGATTGTGAACAGGGGCAGTTCAGTGTTTTCCTACATGTTTACTTGGAAGTGTTTATAAAAGCCTTTTGTTTTCTGAAATACAAGCAGAGCTTTTTAATAAGCCACGAGGAGGTAGTGGGTTTGTACCTGTGGATATCTTTCTTACATTACACCAGAGAAATCTGATACATGAATTAAAATCTCCTATCCAAAGGACTACAGTTTTTCATCCTGGTACTGAGTCATTCTGTTGTAGCACTGGCAGAAGTAATGAAAAATGCCTGAGCAGCAGCATCCACTGAGTCTCTTTTTCCTTTTTTCCTGAAAGCACAGTTCCCATTCAGGGCCACTGAGCTGGAAGCACTCAGAGCACATTCCTTGGTCCAAATCCCTCGGGAGTCTGTGGGTGTTCCTTCCTGCTGAAGTGGCAGGTGGTGACAAACTCAGGCTTAGTGTCACTGGAAGTGTATTCCTTAAATGTCCTCATTTCTCCTCTTTTCTCTCCTTTTTCTCCCAGTCGCTGCCCCTCACCCCTCCTGCTCCGCCCTTACTGTGGAGGGAGATTGGAGGAACCACTGGGATTTTATGGCATAAAAACATCCAGGGGCCTTGCTTCCCCACAATCCTGGGACTGCTCTTTAAAGCCATGTCTTGGCGAAATCCAGTGTTTGTTCCTTTATGAACTGCTTTACCTGAGAGCAGCTGTTGTGTCCCAGCCCCTCCCTGGGTGCTGGGCTGCAGGGACAGAGCTGCCCTGCTCCTGTTCTGAGCCGGGTCCCTCCTCTCTTTCAGCCCTGACAACATGGGGCTGCTGGACCCAGCCACCAGCGACGGCAGAGTGATCTTCTTCCTGCCCTGGGAGAAGATGACGATCGCAGGGACCACGGACAGCCCCACGGACGTCACAGCTCACCCCATCCCCACCGAGGAGGACATCAACTTCATCCTCAGCGAAGTGCGCAACTACCTGGGCGCCGACGTGGAAGGTAACTCCTTCCTGGGGAGCCCTTCTGGGGCAGGGGAAACGCTGCTGCCTGCTGCTCCTGTGTGCTCTGGGTGTCTGAAACAGGGCCTGAAGTGTCAGTAGGAGCTGTACAGCAATGCTGTTCAGGGCATCCAGTCCAGCCATCAGCCAGCACCGTGGGCACCACTGACCCATCTGAGTGCCACGTCCACGGTTCCTGAGCACCTCCAGGGAGGGTGACTCCACCACTGCCCTGGGCAGTCACCTTTCCTCCAGAGTGGGGGTTTGGTTTATTTAATTTATTCTGTGAAAGCATTTGTACTGCTGCATTTCTGCTGCAGCATTAAAGTAAATCTGAAAAGCGCAGGAATATTGTAACATCCTTAGATTCAGGAAAGCCTGCTGTCTGGGGATGGGAAAAGCTGGATTCCTTGTTTCCTGAAGTGGAGAACTGATGTCTGCGTGTTGTATGAAGTTCTGAAAGCGTGGTGACAAGGTCCTGTTGAGTGTTTTCCAGACTGTTGGCAGCAGTTGGTGTTGGGAATGCAGGAGACCAGGGAAGGAGTTGGGAATGTGAACAGGACAGATATTAGATGGGATATTGGCAAGAAATCCTTCCCTGTGAGGGTGGGCAGGCCCTGGCACAGGGTCCCCAGAGAAGTTGTGGCTGCCCCTGGATCCCTGGCAGTGCCCAAGGCCAGGGCTTGGAGCAGCCTGGGATGGTGGGAGGTGTCCCTGCCCGTGGCAGGGGTGGATGTCTGTCCCAAGCCAGGCCATTCCATGCCTTCCCACGTGTTTTCCAGCAGCACATTTGGAAGTGTTTGGTCCCTCTGGCTCAGCCTGGCCGGGCCTGTGCTGGTTTCCTGTGCAATTACTGTTTATAGATGGCTGGAGCTGCAATAACAACGGCACTGCCCATATCAACTCTCGACAGCCCTGCCTGTGCTGCCAGAGCCAGTGCCAGGGTTATCAACTTCACAGGCTTGGACACCTTCCAGCTGCTTAATTACAGCGTCACGCGTGCTGCTTTCTGTAGTTTCATTAGTTTATAAACCTAGTACAGGATCTCGTGTCTGTGATTAACACTTCATTTTGGCAGGTTAAGCAGGCTAGCAGAGCACCATTGATTTCGGAAATCTATTCCGTGTTCTTTGGGGGATGTTTTTTACACCCTTTTAGTGATTTTTCAATTATCGGTTATTTGAAAGTTGTATTAAAAACATGTTCCAAAGACTTCAGTATAAAGCAAATTGGTAGCTGCGCTTAGGGTGAAGGCTGTGGATAAAAATGACTTGTCAAGAGGAAATCTTAGAAAAATAACCTACAAGCTAGAGGAAAAGCTTGGAAGTTCTGAAAGGAAATGTTACACTCATGGAACAAACTTTATTTGGGTTTATGAAATGTAACGTAAGGATTGTCCTGTCAGCACAAGAAGACAAAGAGAGGACTTGGTGCTAGGGGGTGCTGGGTGTGGTGGGGTTTGGGACTGGGATTTTTGTGAGCTCGTGGATGAGTTTGACAGCTGAACTCTCTTGGCTGATCCCTTACCAGGATATCTCTGTTCTGTTGGATTTTTAATGAGAATGAAAACAGATCTCTCTGACTAACCTAGCTTTGGGCTGGAGATTATTGCTGCTCCCAACTGGAGCAGTGCTGGGTTTGATTCAACCTGGAGCAAAGGAGGCTCAGGGGGGACCTTGTGGCTCTGCACAAGTCCCTGACAGGAGGGGGCAGCCGGGGGGGGTCAGGCTCTGCTGGCAGGGAACAGGGACAGGAGGAGAGGGAACAGCCTCAGGCTGGGCCAGGGGAGGCTCATTGGGAGGAATTTCCCCATAGAAAGGGTGTCAGGCTAGAGCTGCCCAGGGAGGCTTGGACTGCCCATCCCTGGAGGTGCCCAGGGAGGTTTGGAGTCCCCACCCCTGGAGCTGTCTCGGGAGCGCCTGGAGGTGGCACTCAGGGCTCTGGGCTGGGGACAAGGTGGGTTTTGGTGTGGGTTGGACTCGGTGGTCTGGGAGGGCTTTTCCAACCCCAGGGATTCTGTGATTCCATAGCCCAGCTCATCCCCTGACTTTGGGGGCTCTCCCCAGCTCCGGGGGTTGCTCAGGGCTGGGCAGGGTGTGGAGCAGCCCTTGGCAGTGCCTAGAGGGTGGGAGCTGGGCACCCCTGGGCTCGGGGTGGGCCCTGCCTCAGTGTGGCTCTGCACAGTGAGAAGAGGAGATGTGCTGGCAGCCTGGAGTGGCATCCGGCCCCTGGTCACCAACCCCGACTCCAAGGACACCCAGTCCCTATCCCGGAACCACGTGGTGACCGTCAGCGACAGCGGCCTCATCACCATTGCAGGTACTGGCAGCTCTCTGCTGGGCTTCCCCAGGGCATTTCATGCAAAAATTTCATTCCATGGTAATCCTTCAGCTCCTATAGCCAGAAACTGCTCTGCCAGCGGCAGCAGGACTGGCTGGGAGCAAGCCTGGCACGACTCACGTGGTGTGTAAAATACACAGATGTGTATGGAGTGCGTAACAGCTTGGTGTTCCTCCTCCTGCTTCCCCCAAATGAGGAGGTGAACGTGTGTTCCCCCAGGTGGGAAGTGGACAACCTACCGTGCCATGGCCCGGGACACCATCGACGCAGCCATCCGGGAGCACAGGCTGAAGGCAGGCTCCTGTAAAACCATGGGGCTGCAGCTGGAGGGGGCTCAGGACTGGAGCCCCACGCTCTACATCAGACTGGTCCAAGACTATGGACTTGAAAGCGAGGTGAGTCCTGGGTTCCTCTGGTGGAGGGGTTTGGTCTTCCCCTGAATCAAACACCAGCATAACTTGGACAAAGGTCTGGTGAGCCCCTTCAGAGCTTGTTGTCTGCCTGGGGCAGAGATAGTTCCAACAGAAATAAATTCTAGTAATTGTTCTTCATCTAACCCTTTTTCCTTCCTCCTAATCTTGACTGTTTCCTGCTTAAAACCACTCTGCCTTGCCCCCACAAGCTGTGCATCAGCTGTGCTCACGGCATGGCAGCAGAGCCAGGGCATCAGTCCCAGTGGCACAGACACAGTGGGCAGTGCTGGCCCACCCTTCCACAGCACAGAGTTCTCCCCACACTGTCACAATCCAACACCCTTGGCAGCCTGTTTGTTACTGGGGTTGAGGGAATGGTCAGGGAAATTGTATTTGACGTGCTTTCAGAGCATGCTGGATTTGTTCTCCTCTCCACAGGTGGCTCAGCACCTGGCTTCCACCTATGGGGACAAGGCTTTTGAGGTGGCCAAAATAGCCCAGGTGACAGGGAAGAGGTGGCCTATCGTTGGGAAACGTCTGGTGTCTGAATTTCCTTACATTGAAGCCGAGGTATGTGGGAGAACCATGTCCCCTTGTGTGAGTCTGTCCTTGGGGTGAGCAGGCTCTAGAGCACGTCAGTGGCTCTGTGAAGCCCTTTTGGGGGGGCCAGGATTTTTTCTGTGTCTGTTTTTCTCCTTCTCTGGAGCACGCTTTATGTTTATGTATCGATACATCCACATATTCATATATTTATGTACAATTAAATATTTATATAGTGTCTATTTTTTACTGCGTACACAAACATTTGCTCCCAGGTGCATTCTGTAAAATGTTGCCAGGAAAAGGGAGCTTTGCCAGCCCTTTCCTCAGGGTGTGGGCTGCTGAAGGAGCTCGCTGTGGTGTGTGGCTGTGTTCCCCAGGTGGTTTATGGGGTGAAGGAGTATGCCCGCACTGCCGTGGACATCATCTCCCGCCGCACCCGCCTGGCCTTCCTCAACGTGCAGGCAGCCGACGAGGCCCTGCCCAGGATCGTGGACATCATGGGCAAGGAGCTCAACTGGTGTGAGCAGAAGAAGAAGGTACAAAGGGCCTTTTTCAGCTGGGGCTGGTTTGTTCTGCTGGAGGAGTTTCCATGTTAGCGATCCAAGCTGGTTGAAGGGAAAACTACAAGTGATGTTTTATTCCCGGGAGAATGAGTCACTTGGTGCATTTCGTGCTAAAGACTTTATCAAATAGCTGTGAAGTGAGTTGGGATCAGCAGGGGGCTGGAGGGAGGGGGAAGATCTGTGTCCTGTTGCTCCCCAGCCTTAGAAAGGAAAGCAGGCTTGGCATTGCTGCTCCTGTCAGTTATTTCTCTTTACTGACACTTCTCAGCAGATGTGCCTCAGCAAAGGAGGCTCCTGTAGCCTGCCTCACCCCATGCTGCCCACTGTCTCTTTTGAGGGGGGTGAGGCTGAGATTGCCCCAGTCTCGGGCCTCAGTGGGTGTTTTGGGTGGTTGTTGGCTGCCCTTGCCCTCAGCGGGTCCGTGCTCAGACTCGGTGTGTGACTGTGGGGCTGGGAGCAGGTGCAGGTATCCCACTGACAGGAACCCTGAGCTGCCACACCAGGAGCTTACCAAATGGCTCTTATTGCTGCTCAAAAGAGGTGTGCCCAGAGCAGTGGAGACACTGGAACCCTGCCCTGAGTGTAGAGGAGGAACAGGGGCTCTGGGACCTCTGGGCTCAGAAGGGAGCAGAGCCTGTGAGTGCTCACCCAGCACTTCCATCCCTTGGGTTGTTCATGAAATGTTTTAGGCAGTCAGAAGTTGGGCATGTTCTGGAAGGATCTCCGTCCTGGGCAGGGCCCTGCAGTGATGCTGCAGTGATGCTGAAGGCTGCTCCCAGGAGTGCCCAGGGAAGGGGATCCCGTCCTGTCCCGGGGTGGGTGCACGCTGGGCACCCTCCTGCTCAGAGGCATTGCCTGGCTTAGAGGTGCCTCGCCCTCACCCCACCAGATTTGCTCATGGAATCGTTTTCCAGGCTGAGCAAAGCAAAGTTCTCCCCTCAGAACAGCTTGGCCAGTGGGAAGCTGCCAAGGCAAGGAATTTGGTGGTTAAGGATGCATGGACAGGCTCAACACAGCCCGTGTGGGAGCTGGGCACCCTTCCCACCCTCACCTGCAGGGAGGAAAATGGACACGTCCTGCACACACCTGCAGGAATTCCAGAGCCATCCCTGCCTCGTGGGAGCTCGTGAATGCCAGTGAGGCATTTTTGCATCCCCTGGGTGTCCTCTGGGTGTGCTCAGAACAGGACCCATTGCTGCAGAGAGAACTCTTGTGGTGCTTTATGTATGCCAGGGGTTTATCACTTAGTAAAACCTGGCCAGGGAAGACCTTGCACTGAACTTTCAGGTAATAAAATAATTTTACTACTGTCAGAAAACTAGTTTAAAGCGTAAAGAACCTGCCTGGTGCTGAGCTCCCTGATTTTTTTTCTGATTTTGGACAGCTGGGTGAAACATCACAGTAGGATATCAACTGGGGGAGAAACGACATGTTGTAGGCCTGGCCTAAAAGGGCCATTTCTTCCTGCAAGGGGCAGACAGACTGTGTCTGACTGAAGGTGTGGGATGGTCCTGAAAGCATTTACACAGAAATTAGAAGTCTCTAATAACCTGGATACCTCTTTCCAAGAGTAAAAGTGCCTAAGTTTAACATTTCGATACTTTTCAGCTGCCATCTGCTTAATTTTGGGACCTTATAAAAATACTGGTTAAGTGGAAGAACCGAATAATAAAGCATAAATAATATATAAATATTTGTGTAAGAACTTGCTATTGCTCAGATACCCAAGTTTTGTGTTTTCATTGCAGGAACAGCTTGAAGCCGCTAAAACATTTCTGTATTATGAAATGGGCTACAAAGTGAAAACAGATCAGCTAACAGACAGTTCTGAGATCAGCCTGGTGCCCTCGGATATTGAGAGGTGAGTGGTGCTGCTGGGCTGAGGGCAGCCCTGTCCCTGCAGCCCAGCCCAGGTGACAGCCTCTCTCTGCAGGTACAAGAAGCGTTTCCACATGTTCGACAAGGACAAGAAAGGTTTCATCACCATCCTGGACGTGCAGCGAGTGCTGGAGGTGAGGCTGCCCACACTCCCCACTCCCCCTGGCGACAACCCCCGAGCCCTGGGCAGTGCTGAGCCCCTCCTGTGCTCCTCCATGCAGAGCATCAGCGTGCAGATGGACGAGAACACCCTGCACGAGATCCTCAACGAGGTGGATCTCAACAAAAACGGGCAGGTGGAGCTCAACGAGTTCCTGCAGGTATGTGGCTCGGCTGGGAAGGGCTCTTGCCTTTCCCAAAGGCACGGGGAGGGAATTCTTCCCCATGGCTCAGGGCTGGACACCAGGGCAGTGTTACCTGTGCTGTTGGCACAAGGGGCACACAGAGCAGCTTGGAAATTCAGGCATTTTTTTTTCCCAGTCACACTCAAAGAACAGGTCCAATTTACAAAGTATGCCCCAGTCCAGACCTGAATTGGGCATTTTAAGCCCAGAAATGCTGTTTAAATGTATTTAAAACTATACAGGTAGAAGGTGCATGGCACAGGTGTGCACACTGACAGTATCTGCAGCTGTTCAGGGATGTCACAAAGATGAGTAAACTAAGTAAATGAATAATAATAAACTAAATAACCAAATATTTATAATAATAAGTAGTAATATAACTATAATAATAATGAATTAAATAATAAACTGAATATTATAAAGAATGAGCTTGTAGTTAGAGTCCATCCAGGCTCTATAACCCATTTTAACTCCTGGATTGGCTAAAATGTCCCAGTCTCTACGAAAAAAATGATATGCATCTGCTTTTTGGGGGGGTTTCAAGCAAACCCAAGAGTGCTTCCTTTGCATATGCAGTTTGTCAGCTGGGTTGGTGTTTGAGGAGTCTTTTTTGGGGTGGTATTTCAGAGCCTGCCATGTCTCCCCTGCCCAGTGGCAATGATGAATGCCAAACAGGAGAGAAATTAATGCTGGGGATTTTGGTCAATGTCAGCCCTTTCTTCACTGTGTCAAGTTAAACAAACAAGATCAAGGCAAAGGAAATGGTAATTGTCTCTCTGGAGATGAGCTGGGGATAAGAGCAGCATTGTTGAATCTAAATGCAGAAAATTTTCACAGGTTGTGTCCAGCATTAGCAAAAAGGAGTATTTATTTGCCCAAAATGCAGCAATTGAGCTGAGGAGCTGCAGTGAACCTGGGGGAAGGGGAGAAGCCAAACCAAACAAGCCAGGGGGGAAGGAGAAGCAATGGCTTTGGGAGTTTGTGCTGATCTATTCAAATGGGGGAGAAGAGCCCAGCTGGGTTCTGGCTGCTGGAAAGGGACACCTTTGTACCTCCACTGGACCCCTTTCACTGGGGCACCCCCCTTGGGCAGGGCTGACTAGCTGCAGTCTGCTTGGGTTGGTGCCTTGGTTAAGGAGTTGGAACAACCAGGAATTGTTGTTCTGTGGGGTTTGGGGGCATTCTGGGGGTTTTTTGCTGGGCTGAGCAGTCTCACCAGAGGTGTCCAGCCCTGTGTGGTCCCTGCACAGCACGAAGGCCAGGCACTGCCTTGGAGCAGTTCCATGATTGTCTGTGCCCAGCTGTGTCACCCTGACCTGGGAATGGAGCAGCAGTGATGGCACTGCAGGGCTGAGCCCTCCCCTGTGCCTTCCGCCTGCTCCAGGGAAGCACTCGGTGCTAAGCAGGCAGGGTGGCACTGAAATGAACTGGGATTGCCATGGAAGGAGCAAAATACATTAAATGTTTGTTTAATTTTTTAATGGATCTGTTAAGTCGGTGCCCAATACTTGGGTGTTTGCTTTCTGAAAACTTTCAAGTAATTGCGTTTCAGCGCAGAGCTTGTGCAGGCCCTGGACAAATATTTGTGGAGGTTTGTGTTTGAAAATAGAGCAGGTTGTACCTGGGGGCTGCCTGGCTGTCCAGGGGGGAGCAGGGCAGGGCTGGCCTCGGCCACCTGCACGGTGCTGAGGGAACTGCAGTACAGGGCTGGCCAGGAGTGGCCCTGGCAGCCCCTGGGGTAAGCCCAGGGAGTGGTGGGGCAAACAGGGCTGCCTGAGGCTGGCACCGAGCCCAGGGTCACAGGAGCTGCCTGGGGCAGGACTGGATCCCTGGAGAGTCAGCAGGGATGCTCAAGGAAGGAGAGGGAGCCTTGGGAACCAGTGTTGGGATTTAACTGGGCAACCCTGCACGTTAAATCAGGAGGAATTATGTAATGCCAGAATGGTTTGAGTGGGAAGGGACCCTAACGCCCACCCTGTTGCACTAAACCACATTTCCCCAAGCCCTGGCAGGCTGGTGGCCCAGGAGGGTGCTTGGGCAGGTGGGCAGTGCCTCTGCTCCAGGGAGATCCCTGTCTGTGCAGGGATGGCTCTGGAATCGGGAGGGAGGCCAGGGGGAAGGCCACAGCACATTGGCACAGGTCCAGCTGCAGGTGTAAGGAGCAGATTTTCCTGTGGGGGGAAGGAGTCTGAAGGATTCTGCAGTCAATGGGAGTAAGAAATTGCATTTGGCAAGTGCCAGTTGCTTCCCCAGCGCTCTCTGCAGAGCTGGCTGCAGGTAATTTCAGCTCTAATGCTGGCTTTATCCATGGGATAAAAAAGAATTAACTAAAATCTTAGCACTGGTGTGCTTTCATTGGGAGAGAGCAGAGTCCAGCTTTCAGGACTTAAAGGCAAATTAGTTTTAAAAGTCTATAAAGGAATTTGGATTTGAAAGAATTGTGGAAGTCAAGTACAATGTCTCTCCAGAGAAAGGCATGTGGGTGGAAAAGGGCAGGTCTGGGATCAGTGGTGGATCAGGAATCATGGAATCCCAGCATGATGTGGGTTGGAGGGACCCTAAAGCTCATCTTTAAGCCAGGGGCTGGGACACCTTCCACTAGATCAGGTTGTTCCAACCTGGCCTTGGGCACTGCCAGGGATCCAGGGGCAGCCACAGCTGCTCTGGGCACCCTGTGCCAGGGCCTGCCCTCCCTCCCAGCCAGGAATTCCTTCCTAAATGGAAAAAAGTCCTGAATGGTGCTCTGCTGTGAGCTGCATGTTCCAAGTACTACAGATAGCCAA
Source organism: Vireo altiloquus (assembly GCA_013396875.1). Lineage (NCBI taxonomy): Eukaryota > Metazoa > Chordata > Aves > Passeriformes > Vireonidae > Vireo > Vireo altiloquus. The sequence continues at coordinate 111,562 of VZRF01007825.1, read as the reverse complement.
AGAAAGCCTGTGCAGCTGCATCCCACATTCTGAAATTCATGGAAGAAGCCCTGGTGGGGATGGTTGTCTGCACTGGGTTGTCTGCACTGGTGCCAAGTGGCTCGTGTTTGGTACCTCTGCCCTTCCTGCCACCTGTGCCTGCCCAAAGCAGTCTCTGGTATTCCTGGGCAGTGTGAACGGGAGGAGCGAGGCTCTGCAGCTGCAGTTTGGGGTTGCCCCGGGCAGTTGGGCTCTGTGGGTTCGTTGCTGTGGCTCTGGGCCCACGCAGGGAGCGGGGCAGCCTGGCAGTGGGTGACGCTGTGCCCTGTGTCCCCAGCTGATGAGTGCCATCCAGAAGGGGCGCGTGTCGGGCAGCAGGCTGGCCGTGCTGATGAAGAGCGCCGAGGAGAACCTGCGGCGCCGCGAGGCCATCCCGGTGGATCGCAGTGGAGGGGGGCTCTGAGCTCACCCCACGGGGCTGCCACAGCATTCCAGGGCTTCTGATCCTCCTGGCCGGGCCTGGGACACCGCGACAGACCTTGGTGCATTTGTGTTGTCATTAATGATTTCCCTACTGCCCCGGTACGTGGCCCTGGGGTGCCAGAGCTGGGGAGTGCAGGCTGGGAGGATTGGGGTGCAGCTCAGGCACGTCCTGCCTCGGCCATTAACATTTGCATTGCCTTCACCTTCAGAGCACGCTCCGCTCAGAGTGAATCCTGCCCCTAAATGCGTTGAGTTCTGCACGTACGAAATCTCAAAGCTGCTTCTGCCTCTTCAACAAGGAGCAAGAGGGGGCAAGCTGCTGTTCTGGAGTGGAGATGCCATCCCCAGGGAGCAAACCTGGCACTCCTGGGAGGTGCTGGTGGTGGTGGAGACCCTTCCTGAGCCTTCCATGGGTGACAGGTTTGCCCTGTTATCCCAGTGTTCCCAGTACTTGGCTGCTCAAAAATTCCATCTGGAAAACAAGACACCTGGATTAATCACCTGAGGTAATAATGTAGCTCAGAGCTGGGAACAGCTTCCCTTCTCCCCTGTTAACACAAATAAACTGCCTCTAATAAATGGCATTGTCTGCAGGTGGTGCTTTGTGCTGTGAAATAAAAGCAAAAGGTGTTCATGCTAAAAAGTGCTTCGAGTTTGGGGCAAACCCTGATGCTGTGTAGGATGGGGCAGGTTTTAGTAGCACAACAGTCTTAAATGTTAATTAAAAAATGCTCAAACGCGGTGGAAAAAACTAAGTGTGTCTTGCATCCTACTAACTTTTCTAGAAAAAAAGAGCTGTTTTTTAGCAGGTTAAATGAAAAAACCAAAGCATGGAGCCCTCACTGGAGCCATTTCCAGCACTACTGTACTGCCTGTTGTCCTCCTGCTGCTGGATTGGGCTGAGATCAGGTGGGAGATTTCTGCCTGAGGTAGAACAAGGCAGGGAAAACCTGGTTTACTGCTGGATTTGGCATCTGCTGTATTTCCTGAGCAGAGCAATTTCCACCTCAAACTAAGCTTCACTTCCCAGGGGTCAGAATTTCTGCCGAAGTAAAATTTGATGTATTTAACTGGTATCATCATGTTCACTGATGGAAAATAACAGGGCAGGAGTGCACAGCAAGGATTCCTTGGACATTTTAAGAGGGAAAATGGTTCCAGGCACAGATGGAGATGCTGAGGAGTGGTAGGATGTAGCACAGTGAGTGCAGATGTTGTGTTTGGCCAGAGAAGCAGAGCCCTTAAAAAAACATTAAACATTCAGGTGTTGGAAAACAGTAGATACAAAAGAAGAAGAAAAGGGCAAGACTCAACCTAAAATGAGTTGCTAAAATGGTTCAGATGGTTTTGCATGTTCAGTTTGCTTTTTGATGCAGATGTTCTTCAGGTTCTGCTTTGTGCTTCGAGCAGGGGCTGAGGGAGGGGGAGCTGGCACATGGATGTTATAATGAACAAAGGAGTTTGTTCCTGTGCTCCTGGAGACTCTCCCTTTGGAGCTGAGTTCCAGAACGTTCAGGTGAAGGATGGAATGTTTGTGTTTCCAAACCCACAGTAACAGATTTCACCTATCCTGCAGAATGGAGGGAAAGTGAATGTATAACATGCAGTAATTCTGGCTCAGTGAGCAGGGGAAGGGGTTCAGGATTGTATTTACAAAAGTTTAAGGGAAAAAAAACAAAAGTCATGAGACCTTTTCCAGGCCATGTGAAGAAAAAATATTTCCAATATTGAACAGTTTTTCTAAAGGAAAAAATATTTTCACTATTGAAGAGTTTTTGTATAGTTTAAAGAGAAACTCTCCTCCACTCCTCTCTAACTGGCGTTGTTAAATTAATAACCTGAGTTTACCTGGAAAGCAGGATTTCTGGGTTCTACCCAAAATATGCTCTTTGTTCTCTTGTTCTGCTAATCTTGCATCTGGAATGTGACTTTGGGGTTCTGCTGGCTGTGTGTGTCCCTGGACATGGATTTGCTTTGCATCTCAGGCACTTTATGTCCCCCCTGCTCCCCTGCACGGCACTGCCAGGCCTGCAGTGACAGGGACAATTGCATGTGTTCCCCCAGCAGCTGCATCTGTACCTGGAAACCCTCAAGTGTTTATTGATCCCCTCACTCTGTCTGCAGGAATGTTGGCTTTGTTCTTTGGGGTTTTTTATGTGAATGTACTGTGGGAACAGTTGTGTGATGTCACTTGTCTTGCTGTGCCCATCTGGGACAGAAAAGCAGGAATGGGATTCATTTTTTCTTTCTTTTTTTTTTTTTTTTTTTTTTTGTGAGGTGAAAGATTTCTGGATTTTCTGTGGGTGTTTTGTATTTTAAATAACCTGCCCATGTGGGGAGGGGGGATCCATGCAGTGTCTGGGTGTGTGTAAATACGTGTGTGGACACTGCAGGTGTACACGTGGCACTTCAGTCTGTTGTCAGGTTCCTTTTGCAGCCTGGGCTGCTCAATGCTGTGTTGGAAGCTGGGTTGTCATTTTTATAACTGTCTTGGTGTTTTCCCGCCATTATTTATTACCTTTGATATCTGGAATGAGCCGCATGCATTTGTTGAGCAATAAGAGGATGTATTTAATGTGCCTTGTTTTTAACTGCGTAAGGACTGAAAGCATGAATCAATAAAACTGGTTAAAAACTCTCCTTTCGCTGGCAGTTTGTTGTGGCAGGTGCAAAAGTAACTCGGAGTGGCCCTGAAGGAGTTTCCTGGGGAAGGAGTTTGGTGGGGATGGATGTGTTTGGTAAACAGAAGCCAGGTTTTGCACACTTTCCCATCCTAGCACTCAGCACTCCGTGGTGTAACAGTGCCAGCCAGGAGTCAGGGCAGCGCTGGGTGCTCCCAGGAGTGCCAGGGCGAGGAATCCAGCACTGCCCTCTCAGGCTGGAATGGCAGCAGCCACCTGCATTCCCTGGGGGGATGTGCCAGCCGGGAGCAGTCCCACACCCCTACGGGTTTGATCCTGGCTCAAATCAATACCAGCGAACGGAGATTTCCCAATTTTCCACATTTGGATCGTGTTCCACGTCAGGTGAGCCGAGGTTGCCACGTGCTGATGAATGTTCCGACAGAGCAGATCCATTTCCCTGTCAGGGAATGAGCAGTGCTGTTAGCAGTGTGAGCACAGCCTTTAGAATCTCCAGATTATTTCGTGGGTCTGATTTACACTTGTAACAGGGATGTGGCACAGCTGCCACGGAGCTGTGCTGGTGCAGAGGCTGTGTACGAGCAGCTCCCTCCACGTGGGAACCAACCAGACCGGAGGGGGACTGCAGAGATTATGGATTTTCCCCTAATCCGTGGTAAGTGATAAGGCAGAGAATGTTTGCTGTGATCAGCTTTATCCCAAATATTTTGCAGCAATAGAATTGCCTCGTGTCACGCTCCTGGCTTTGCTGCTGGAAGGCACAGGAGTTTTGAGGCTGGTCCCTTCCTCTGGTGCCTCCCCAGAATGGTCAGAAATTCAGATTTATTGTACCTGGTGTGGCTGCTGCAGCCCGGCTAGAAATATGATGGGGAATATCAAAGCAGCATGAATATTTCAGCTGGGGCCCGAGCTGGTGTTCCCCGTGTCAGATGGGACGTGATGGCAGGTGTTGGGGACAGGGCCATCCGTGGGGACGTGGCCGTGCTGCCCGGACAGCTCCGTGCCTCCGGATGAGCTGTGTCTGCCTCTGCTCCGCCTCAGGGTGGGAGCGCTCGTCCCGTGTCCCTGCCCGTGTCCCGCAGTGTCCCCGCTCTGTCCCTGCCCGTGTCCCCGCTGTGTCCCTGCCCGTGTCCCTGCCCGTGTCCCGGCGTGCCAGGGGGGGCTCCCCGGGAGCGGTGCCCTGGAGCAGCTGCCCTTGGCTCAGCTCGCTGGGAAGGCAGAGCTGGAATTCTGCTCCCTGTGCTCGCCACAGCCCGGTGCGAGCGCTGCCGGGTGCCGGAGCTCGTCCCGCTGGACATGAGCAGCGGCTGGTGTTGGAAAACCCGGGAAGTTTCAGTATTTCACGGAATTGCTGCCCAGCCCCGGGGCTTTGTCTGCCCGTGCTGAGCCACGGCAGCCCTCCGGGGGCTGGGGCAGATATCCCACGGTGCCTAGGTGAGCCGTGCCCGCGGCAGGAGGAGTGTGCGGGGCTGGGGTCACACATCCCGC
>VZRF01007825.1:86037-101037 GCA_013396875.1 Vireo altiloquus | reverse complement strand
CGCCCTCTCCACCCTCAGCCCTCGGCAGCCTCGGCTCTGGCCCCCTCCGCCCTCTCCACCCTCAGCCCTCGGCAGCCTCGGCTCTGGCCCCCTCCGCCCTCTCCACCCTCAGCCCTCGGCAGCCTCGGCTCTGGCCCCCTCCGCCCTCTCCACCCTCAGCCCTCGGCAGCCTCGGCTCTGGCCCCCTCCGCCCTCTCCACCCTCAGCCCTCGGCAGCCTCGGCTCTGGCCCCCTCCGCCCTCTCCACCCTCAGCCCTCACCAGCCTCGGGCCTGGCACCCTCAGCCCTGGCAGCTCCAGCCCTCAGCACCCTCGGCCCTGGCACCCTCAAGCCCTCTCTNGCACCCTCAGCCCTCTCCACCCTCAGCCCTCTCCACCCTCAGCCCTCGGCAGCCTCGGCTCTGGCACCCTCCGCCCTCTCCACCCTCAGCCCTTGGCAGCCTTAGCCCTCTCCACCCTCAGCCCTCACCAGCCTCGGCCCTGGCACCCTCAGCCCTGGCACCCTCAGCCCTGGCAGTGCCAGCCCTCAGCACCCTGAGCNAGCCCCAGCCCTGGCAGCCCCAGCCTTGGTGGCCATAGCCTTCAGCCCTGGCAGCACCAGCCCTCAGCACCCTCAGCCATGGCACCCTCAGCCCTGGCAGTGCCAGCCCTCAGCACCCTGAGCCATGGCGGCCTCAGCCCTCTCCACCCTCAGGCCTGGCACCCTCAAGCCCTCTCCACCCTCAGCCCTGGCAGCCCCAGCCCTGGCAGCCTCCTCAGGCTCTGCCAGGCTCGGATGCGAAGGGCTCTGAGATGAGGAGAGCTGGTGCAGCCCTGGCTCTCCTGTTGCCTGGGGGATTTTTCTGCCAGAGTTCCCTCCTGCCGCTGAGGCAGCCAAGTGCTGGGCAGTGCTGCTCGTCCAAAACCGGAGAGAAACCACATTGGTGTTGGGTCTGTGCCCAGCTGTCCTGTCCTGCTGCTGTTTCCTCTCACCTGTCCCCAGAAGTGAGGGGGACACATCCTTTCCTTTGGTCCAGGGTGACAGGCCAGGCTTGCTCAGGTGCTCACCCACGGCACAGCTGCCCCAGCCTTGCCCACGCTGCCCCGTGGGCCTGGCCAAGCCCAGTGCCAGCACAGCTGGTGCTGCTTAAAACCAAGGAGGAGACCCGAGCGCATCGCTCACCTCACAGCAGGGACAAGGAAAGGGCCTCCTTCAGATCTCCTGCTTCAGGCAGGACCATGAGTTCTGCGCAAAGCTTCAGAACCAGCCTTAAAAGTATTTCATAGAATCCCAGAATAGTTTGGGTTGGAAGGAACCTTAAAACTCCTCTTGTTTCACCTCATTCCATGACAACTCATCCCATCTTTTCCCAGACCTGAGCAAGTTTTGGCAGGAGAGCAACTCAGGGCTTGGAGATTTGGTTTCCTTTTTTTTTTTTTTTCTTTTTTAACAGAAGAAAAAGGACCTGATTTAGTGATTTCCCTTAGATTTTCTCTGATTTATACCCAAATATAACAAACATTTTAAAAATAAAAATAAAACAAAAATTAAAATTAAAAAAATTTTTAAAATTAAACCACTTACTGCTCCTCCGTTAAGCCCAAAGGTGGAGAGCTCTTGGCAGGGGATGGACACAATATTGACACCAACTCTGTATCAAACTTCATCCCAGCAGCCCAAAGGAATTTCTAAAATATTTGTTTTGCTTAGGTAACTTTTTAAAGTGGCTCCCTTGCTCTGTGTCTTGCTCAGGAAGTTTAAAAATATTTACCATATGAAAGAGGCGAGCAAGGGAAATAGGCCTGGGAGCACAGTTTGTGATCAACCCTCGTGGTGAATGGACTTGGATGGAGAGTTCTGGAATGTTCCAAATGAACTTAGGAAAAACCCTTCTTTTTTCCCTTAATTCACTGCTCCAGGTGGGTGCTGGGCCCGTGCTGGGGCCAGGTGGCAGATGGACACCGAGCTGCTGGCACTGCTTGTCCCTCAGAGTGTTTGGTTTCAGTCCCTCGGAGCTGGCAGACAGAACTCTGGTGATTCCATATCCCAATGACTTCACAATAGGAAGGCATCCGTTTGTTTTCCAGATCCTAATGCAACGGTTGCCATAAGAACACAAATTATGTGTACATTTTAATGCATCTATGCTTCATAATTATGCATGGTTGTGTGCTGTTATAATTGACATAAAATATAAAACAGGTCAAAGAGCAGCTATTAAAACTATTTTTCATTTTGCTTCCTGACAGCTCCCGACATCAATGCCGACTGCATTTAATAGGACCATACAGGGAATGCAAAGATAGTTATATAATTTCAACCGTATTAAAGCCTCCACAACTTGCAACCTAATTATTTCCTGCAGTGTCTTGTTGTGAGCTGCATTACTTTATTTGGAATGTGTTCGGTTTAAGATTAAACAATTGGGCTACATTAAATTAGCATGGAGGGGGAAAATCATAAAACTTTTGGATGTATTTCATAGGGGTCACTCTGTTAGGTTAAGAATTATCCCAGGAGCAATGATTTTCTGCCACTCAAGATAAAAAACAACGTTAGAATTGTGCTAATTCCATGCAGTTATTTTAATCACTGAAGTAAATTCTACCAAAGGGCTAAATTGTAGTTGTACCCTCTCTCTGATCACAGAATGTCAGAAAGAATAAAAGGAAATTGAATAAAAATTGATGTATTTATAAGATCATAGAAAACCCCAGACTGCTTTGGGTTGAAAGGGACCTTAAAGCTCATTCTATTCTCCCCCTGCCGTGGGCAGGAACACCTTCCTCTGTCCCAGCTTGTTCCGAGCCCCATCCAGGCTGGCACTGATGTCCCTCCTCTTGGTCATGGCTGCATGAGGACCACAGAGCAGGGTCCAGACCGCCTGGTTTCACTCATTATTGGTCACCCTTTCATTGTGGAGAGGCTCAGGGCTCCCATCCCCTGCGGGCAGTTGGGTTTCTCTTGGAATCTGCGCCAGTCTGTATTTTTTAATAAATCCTTTTGAAGTTAGGTTTGATGGGGACATCTGGTGTGGGCTGAGAAACCTGGTGATGTTCACGTGAGCACTGCTGCCTCCTGGCTCAGAGCCTCTGCCCAGCCAGGACCAGAGACCCCAGAGTGTGGGGTGGGTCACAGGATCTGGGAATATCCAGAGCTGGAAGGGACCCTCAAGGTCACCGAGATCAGCTCCTGTCCCTGCACAGACACCTCCCGGGGGCCTGGAGGTGACAAACACAAGCGATGTGAGTGGCAGTTCTGTCCCCTGGGGCAGGACCCAGCACACAGCAGCACCATCCTGGCTGAGGTTCCTGGCTCTGTGCTGCCCTGCCAGGGCTTGGCTCAGCCTCCATCCGACATGGGAGCACCTAAGGAATATTGGCACTCCTGTGCCTCCGTGCCCAGGCCACTCAGAGATGGGATATTTCAGGATACTGGTAATGGGCTTGAGGCCCTTTCTGTTCTAGGTGGCTGCCTCGAGTCCAGCTCGGGGGTAGTGGCTGGAAGTTATTGCCCAATTTGTGGCGAATGAGGAATAAGCACAATCCAATTTCCCGAGGTAGAGCAGCCCCGTCCTGGAGAGAAGCATCATAAATGGCCCTTGGTTAGCAGCTGGATGGGGGGAGAGGGCTGGGGGTGCAGCCCAGGCTCGGCTGATGGAGTGTGCTGGCTGGGGAGCATGGAGAGGGCTGTGCCTGTCCTTCCATCTCTGCAACAGAGCAAAGGTCTTCTCTTCCCAGCAGAGATCTGCTGTGTTCCTCTGTTACTGCCTCTCTTTGCGTTTGGGTTCTTGCTTCTGATGACTTGCTTTTCTGTGGCAATTTCCACGAGACATTCCCCATTCTGCACTTTCCCTGGAAAATCACCATCAGTCCCAGAGTCACTGCTTTCCCACACCCAAAGCAGGTTGCCTCTCTCTTGCCAATGCTGAGGCTCTTCCCAAGGTCTGTAAAACTCACAAAATGATTTGGTTTGGAGAAGCCCTCTCAGCCCATTGAGTCCAACCTCTGACCAATCCCCACCCTGTCCCCAGCCCAGAGCTCTGAGTGCCACCTCCAGGAATTCCTTGGGCCTCTCCAGGGATGGGGACTCCAAACCTCCCTGGGCAGCCCCTGAGCACCCTTTCCATGGGGAAATTCCTGCTGCTGTCTGACCTGAGCCTCCCCTGGCCCAGCCTGAGGCTGTTCCCTCTCCTCCTGTCCCTGTTCCCTGCCAGCAGAGCCTGAGCCCCCCGGCTGCCCCCTCCTTTCCAGAGCCTTTTACTGCAGTGCCCCATCGGAATGAGGAGCCTGAGCCCAGCTGAGCCACCCTGAAGGCTGGTGATAACCTGGGCTTTGGCTTTTCCATCCTCAAGCACAGCTTCACACTCCCAATCCTCTGAAGTGAAGATGGAGAAGCACATAAAAGCTTCGGATTCCATTACTGTAAAATGTTTCAGAAAAGTGTTGAGCTAGGTAATTACCTTAATCCAACCGCAATAGTTGGTCACAGTACACATTAGATGAGCATCCAGAGTCAGATTTGAACATGCAGTCAACCCGAACAGAATGAGCTCGGCTATAGTGGCCCGGATTTCTTAATTAGTTCTCAGTGACAAGAACATTTAATGTTTGCAAAAGTCAAGTGCAAATTCTACAAGTCACACAGTTTGGGGAGACTTCGGAGGGTGCCACGAGCCCAGTGCCGACCCTGCTGGCCCGGGCAGCAGCAGGGGCTGCTCTCCCTGCTCCCTCTCAGGGTCCCCTTAAACTTCTACAGCCCCACAATAAAAAGTAATGGTATGATTAACTTCGTAGTAATAACCCATTGCATTCAAAACACACATTTAACTCTAATTCTCATTGAACTACATGGAAGCTGAAAATATAATGGCCTTTCCCAGACAGCTGACGGCACAGTTTAGTGCTCTGTAATTGGCTCCCTTGGCTTATCTCGGGTTAATAAAGTAGATGGGATTCATGAAAAAGCACCGTGGTCACTTAGCAATTGTTTAATTTCTGTAACGCTATTTTTTGGGTTAGAAAATTATTGTTTTCCAGAAGTGTTAAATATTTATGCGATGCAATTGAGACACATGGCACAGGGCACGCTCCTGTTAAGCTCACAAATTAATAAGTTACTGCAAAAATGGAAATACAAAATATCATTTCAAGTGTAAAAGACAACTTCTCAGCCTACAGAACATCTGCATCGCTGGGGTTTTGTGTTGCTACAGAGGATGTACAAATACTTTGGCCCAGCAGAGGTGATCATGACCTTGCTGTCGTTTGGGCTCTGGGCTGGCTGGGACAGACAGGTAAAAACTTCAGCTCTTTTGAGAAACTGCCCTGGCTCCTTTGGCTCCTGGGAAGAGAGACCAGGAACACCAGGAATTGTCTCCCCACGGGGCTGGAATGTGCCCTGGTGGAAGCTGTCGTGTCCTAGCAGACAATACTGCCCTGATACAAGCAATGATTTCAGGAGTGCACCTTCTTTAAAAAAAGAGAAAAACCCCAAAACTTCCAGAATTGGGTATTTTGAGCAGGACAGTAAATGTTGCAGGCAGCAGAAAAAGGGAAAACTTCCAAGATGTGTGTAGGAGAATTAAATTTAATTTGCATCATCTCCACTATTTCTCAGGGTTTTCCAGCTTCTAGAGAAATAAGATGAAATCCAGCCCAGGGTGTGGTGGGCTGTGAGAATTAAGGTGAAATCCAGCCCAGGGTGTGGTGGGCTGTGAGAATTAAGGTGAAATCCAGCCCAGGGTGTGGTGGGCTGTGAGAATTAAGGTGAAATCCAGCCCAGGGTGTGGTGGGCTGTCATGTGAGGAGTGGTGGGGAGGCAATGGGAGTGGGGTGGGGATGGAGCTGGGTTGAGGTTTGGTTGGGACTGGATGGAGTTGGGTTAAATTGGGCCAGGTTGGCTCAGGGCTGGCTTGGGTGGTTTTTGGGCAGGGTTGTGTGGGTTGCTGGACAGGGATGATGAGAAGTCATGGGTTGAGGGGGTGCCCTGACCCTGCAGCAACCCCAGCACGACCATCCCCACCCTGGTTGGGGCTGCTACTCCGTGGCCAGGCCCCACTGCCCCCAGCACATCCCCAGCCCATCCCCAGCCTCCCTCCAGTTCCGGAGAAAACAGAAGTGTCTGCAGGGCTTCTGCTTCCACCCACGGAGAGAGGCAGAGCCCTGGGTGCTGCAGACCTTCCTCTTTCCATGACCCATCTGGGATTTCCAGCACAACGGGATGCACCACAGGGAACACCCAGCCCGGGCCAGCCAGGAGGGCTCAGGGCGAGGAAAGGAGATGATTTATTCTGTTTATTCAGAGTGTTCTGCCAGCAGGATTGGGGCTCTGGAGCAGGGCCTGGCACAGGATTTTGGTGCTGCCTGCAGATGCCCACCCTGCCCATGCCATGGGGTGGGTGGGTGCTGAGAGCTCAGGGTCCCCCCCGCACCCCAGCACGCCCTGGCTCTATGTTCTGAGTGGGAATGTTGCCTTTCCCTGGTCTTAAAAATAAAACCAAAACATGGTTTATGGGGAAAAGGGGTTTTTACCTTGGTATTTATTTCAGAATCCTTGGGTGCAGCACTTGGTCCAGGTGGAATGCCCCGAAAATACATGCACACATCACACTGAAATGCACACAATTATAGGCTTTGCAAAATTAACATATTTATCAAAGATCCCCCAATGAGAGGCTGGAGTGAAGCCCTCGTTGTGAGGAACCTTCCCCCTGGCTGGGCCTGTCTGAGGTTCCAAAATGTGTTCTGGAGAGGCCCTTGGTGTCTGGGGCTCCCAGGATGTTTGCTCTCCTGGTTTAACGGTGCCGTGGGGCTGAGCTGAGTTATCAGCCTTGGGAAGTTACAGTGTGTGGGCTAAAAGCACTGAGAACACATCAAACTATAAAAGAGTGTGTGAGAGGGGTGTAAAAGAAAAAACAAAAAATCATCCTGGCGTCAGGAACGCACACCCCAGCACGTCCTGGCTCTGTGTCCCAGGGGGAACACACACCCTGGCCCCGTGGGGGTCCCTCCACTGCCATCCGTGTTCCCCCCCAGCCCCTGGAGGCTCACAGCTTGTTTCCCCTCAGCCTGGAGCCCCACAGCTCCACACACGCTCCGGGGACGCCGAGCAGGGCGTGAGGCTCTCCCTCAGCCACGGCCCCCAATTATGACATCTTCTGTCACAGCCATCTTCCAAAAAAACGCTGCAATTTCTGACAGAGAAATTAGATTGTCTTTTAAAGTAACATAACAGTAGTGCAATCTTTGCCTCTGTGACCCCTCTCATTTCCTGTGGGGTTTAAGTAGAGGCCTCCAATCTAAAACCTATTATACTCCGGAGACGTTTCCACCCTGCGAGCGCAGCACCGCTGCCCTGCTATTTAACACTTGTTGGGCTGGCCCTGCATCACCTGCCAGCTCACAGGAGCTGCTGCAGCTCTGCCGCCCCAGCTCTACCCTGCTCTGTGTGTATCTCCTGTCAACCTCCTGCCTCGCCAAATAATCAGCATTTATTGTTTTTAGCAGAAACACGGGTGTATCCAGTTTTTTAGAAGAGAAAAATGGCACCAGAACTTCATTACAAAGGGAAGTGCCTTAGAGATGCACAATTCCTTGGTGCTTGAGAGGAGAAAGGCATCAGTAAGGACTTACAGCTGATTTTGGTGCTGGGCTGGGCTGGGGGCTGAGGATGGGGCTGCACACTGGAGATGAGATTGGAGCTTTACACATTTTAAATGGGACAGGGAGCCTGGCAGTGCCAGCCCCAGAGGTTTTTCCCTGGCAGTGCAGTTCCAGATGTTTCTCCATGGCAGCATCTTCCTTGTCCTGGGCAAGAGGTGAGGAGGGTGCCAAAAAGTGACCAAAAATCTCATCAGGCTTCTAACTGGGCCATGTAAAGAAGTGATCACGTCTCGGGCTGGTGCCCAGGAATGGGCAGCCTCAGGGGCAGGAGCTGATCACTTTTATCAGCTGTTCTCCCACCCCCTGGTGCCCTGGCAGCTCTAACACATCTCTGCCTGGCTTGGCCCCTGCAGCACCTGTCCTGGGGCACTGTGTAACCCGGCTGTGACTGTCACATGTGCTGCAGTGCCAGGATGTCACCTCCTGCCGGGCGTGGGCTGCACTCACGAGGTTCACTTCTGCCTTTTCCAGCCTCGCCACTCTCACTTCCCCCACTGGCTCCGGGCCTGGGGACAAGAGGAAAACCCCACGGTGCTGCCACCAATGGCAGTGACCTCCCTGTCCCTGTCCCCACCTCTCCATCAGCCCCTGTGCCTCCCCACTCTGTGGGGACAGCGAGAGGAAAATCCCCTCCAGGAAGCTCCACCTTTGGGTGCTGCTGCTGCCTTTGGGGGTGTCATGGGCAGAGCTCCCTGCAGGGACATTGCTGGTGGCAAACACTGGCAGCTGCTCCCAGAGGGGAAGAACAGCCAGGGAGGTTTGGAGTTCCCTCCCCGGAGGTGTCCAAGGAAGGCCTGGACGTGGCACTCAGAGCTCTGGGCACAAGGTGGGGATTGGGCACAAGTTGGACTCCATGACCTTGGAGGGCTTTTCTAGCCTCCGTGGAGTCCTGTGAAAGGACATTTACAATGATCAGGTTCTAACAAACCCACGTGAGGTCAGTGGTGCCAAGCACCAACCCATGGCCTCCCCACGCTGGCAGAGGGACCCCTGTGCGCCCAGCCCCGTGTTCTGCTGCAGGGCACAGCCCCAAGAGCTCTCCCAACAGCTGCTACCTTTTGGGACGACTTATAAGGACTCAAATATTAATAATGTAATTAGCTATAAATTAGTTATGAAGGTTTTGATGCACTGAAGTTGATGGCAAGTTTTCTTCTCACTCCGTGGCCATGGGAGCAGCCCCAAAGATGTCACATCGTGTTTGAACAGGTGACACCATGAACCACAACACTCTCTTAAAAGCAGAGGAGTGCAAGGCAGCAGGGGCTGTGCCACTGTGCTGGAAACAGGGACATCAATGGGGACACAGGTGGGAAAAATACACAAAGGGAGTCTCTGCACAGGACCAACCATTGCTGGGGTTTCAGTTCAGGGGTTTGGTGTTCCAAGAGAAGAGAACTGTGTTTTGTTCTAAGCTAAAGGTTACTCTTGGATAAAGTTTGCAGCGCAGGCTGGAAGCAGAGGGGCTGGAGCAGGCCCGGGAGAAGGGAAGTCCCTGTCTGGAGCACTGGGAGTTGGGATGGAGGGGCCAGGTAGAGGCAGGTCCAGCGGGGGCTGCACAGGGACACTGTCCCCACGGCGATGGGGACACTGCGGGTGCTGCCCAGCCAGTGCTGCTCTCCTGTCCCTCCAGCCCCATCTACTGCCTCCTGTCACACATACCCAGGTCACAGAGGGAGCAGGGGGTGCTCCCAGAGTGATCCCCCAGCCTGGTCCCTCGCTGGCTCACTGCAGGAGCAGCTCTGTGCTGCTGTCAGCCCATCACCGTCCCCTCCTGCCTCCCTGCCCGCTGCCCCAGCCAGCCCCAGCATTGTCTCTCTCCTTTTTCTGCTCAGCTAACTCAACTCTCATGTTTTCATAGCCCACAGAACACCCTCTCTCCCACCAACCAAAAAAAAACCCCATCAAACCAAAAAACCGAAAAAATCAAACAAGCAAAAGAAACCCAAACAAAAACAAAAAAAAAAAAAAGGAAACCCAGAATCTGAGGGTTGTTTTCCCACAGCAAATCACTGAGGAGACACTTTGGAGCACTTTTGTCAAACACTGAATTTTGATTGCATTGCAGAGTGTCTGCAAGGTCTGTCCAGCAAGAAAAAATAGAATAATCTGATTTTGTGACAGCATTATGATAAAATGAATTCAGATGGAAACCCAACGTTCTTCCCACAGCCTCATTTAATTCCCTTCTGTCCTGTCAACATTTACGTATGAGTATTGTGAAAAGTTGTGGCGAGTGCAGATAATTTGTCACTGCTCCAGTCCGGGTTTATTCCGAGAGTTTTCCGTGTTCTGCTGCTGGGAAGCTCCTTCCCCTCCCGTGGCAGGTGAGTGACAGCCCCTGACAAAGCACTCCCAGCGCTCTCCCTTGTGTTTGCTGCACGTTGCCATGGCACTGAGACTTCTCCACCAACAGCCATAAACAAACCGCATTCAAAAGAACAAAACCCAAACAATCCCTAATTAAATTAAAATCTGGCAGCAAAAATAATGTTTTCTCTCAAAATGCTGTGCCATTTTTCCTGAGCTGCTGGCCGTGCCTGCCCTGACACTGCTGTCACCCATCCCTCAGCTTCAACCTTTGGCTCTGTGTTTCCTCGACCACTTCTGATCACAATCTGCAGTTGCTGAGGAGGCATCAGGTTTTCTATAAATAAAACAGATTCCCTCTGCTCCTGGGCAACACTCAAGAGGGCGAGAGGAAACAGCCTCAGGTTGTGCCAGGAGATGTTCAGATTGGATGTTAGGAAAAATTCCTTCATGGAAAGGACTGTCCAGCCTTGGCACAGCTGCCCAGGGCAGGGCAGACCATCCCTGGAGGGTGGATGTGGCACTTTGGGGACACGGGGCAGTGGTGGCCTGGGCTGTGCTGGGACAATGGATGGTCTCAGAGGGCTTTTCCAGCCCAAACCATTCTATGATTGTGTCTGAGGGCCTCTGCAGCATCCCACTGCCAGCCCTGACCCCCCTCCCTGTCCCTTCACCCTCGCCCGGGCTCGGAGCTCTGCCTCTGAAGATCATTAATCATAGATATAATTTAATGACAGCTGGGTCGTGTCCCGCTAACTAAGTACACCTTGTTTGCCTCAAAATGCTAATGGCTCCTCTGAATCATTAATGAGGGACAATTGGTACAGAGCCTAATAATCGTGTGTGGTCTAGTTACAGATTTATTCATAGGAACCCGAGTCCTTTGTCATGGTAAAAAGCAGCACAATCAGGTTGTGCAGAGCAGCTCTCAGTGGCACCAGCTCAGCTCACTGGCTCCGAGCGTGTGCACATCAAAACAGCTGGGGCACAGCTTTCCTGGAAAAATGTGGGATCTGTGTCCACATCTCCTGGCATGGATTAGATAACACTTTTCTGTTCAGGTCATCCCATTGCTTTCAATGGGAATATTAGAGAAATCACCTATTTTTCAGTGTGGAGAGAGTTTGTGCTGTGGTGGGCACTGGTGTGATGCCTTAAATGGCTACTTAGAAACAGAGACTAGACAGGAATAAAGGAATAAAGGAGGGATTGATTGGAAAGGCCTTCAGAGGTCACACTCTGGGCTCCAGAGGCTCCTGCCTCAGTGCATCCCAAAATGGACAATGACAGCTCCCGAGTTCTTCCCACTTTGATATCAGCATCAATTGCCCAAGCAGAAGCCAGGCAAGGATGGAATTTGCCCAAGCTTGCCCCCCTTTCTCTCCCCAAGATGAAGGTTTGCAGTTGTTGGGCCCAGGAGGGTCTGGGTGTCCTTGGAGAGCGAGCTGGAGAGGCTTTGTTATGTCAGTGTGAGCATGAGAGAACAGCACTGAACGAGCTCCAGGGAGCTGCAGAGTTACACTGGGCACTGCAGGGCTGGGAACACAGAAAAGGTAAAACCTAACCCATCAGGTGTGCCAAGGCATCTCCTGCAGAGGGGTCATGGCATGGGGGCCAGGCAGTGCCAGGGGGCCTGGCCCCCAGGGAAGCCTCTGCAGCTCCCAGGAAGGCTACTATGCCTTCCCTGCAGGGAATATCGGTGCAGGAGTTTGAAAAGGTTGGACTCTGTGATCTTGGAGGTCTTCTCCATGTGGAGGGTCCCGGCAGGGGCTGGTCCCGGCAGAGCTGTGTGAGGCTGCCCGAGGATGAGCTCCGCCCGTGCCAGCCCAGCACTGCGCTCAGCCTTCTCCGGCAGCCCCGAGCTGCTTCGCTATTGGAAATCGAAGGCTCGCTCTGCTCCCGGGAGTGTCATTAGCCCAATTCCCATTGACTCCTGCGGCAAGAGGATGGGACCTCGAGTCTGTTATTCTCTTTTCCTGAAAAGATCAATTATCTGGAGAAGTTTCCACGGGGGAGAGGGGGAGGGAGGCAGCAAAGCGTGTGTGTTGGTGAGTATCCGAGGGCTGGGCTGTGTCAGGGCCGTGTTCCAGCTCGGACAAGAGCACCCTTTGAGCCCCGCGGGAGGAGCTATTGAGGAGGCGCTCGGAGCCCTTGGATCAATGCTGTGTTTTCCAGCTCCGCTTTGAAAGGAGCCATTTACTGCAGCGCATTTCGCCGCCTGCCCCGGGAGCCCTCCCGCCCGTGCCCCAGCCTTCCCATGGGCCCTTCGAACCGGGATATGGACCGGGAAACACCGGGGCGAGCCCCGCGTCAGCACAGCCCGGCACGGGCAGCAGAGGGGCCGGGAGAGAGCCGGGCATGGCACCGCTGCCACATGGACACTGTGCCCACTGCCCACACTGACCCTATGCCCGCCCACGGGGATGCCAGGCAGGCCCACTTTGGGATCCCTTGCATTCCTGGGCTGGGTGTGAAGCTGGCAGGAATAGGGTAAAGAGGATTTTTCGGGGCTGCCGCTCACTCTGGCTGGCTCCAGGCAGAGCATGGCCAGCCCGAGGCCCCTGAGCAGCAGAGCACACTGCAGGGAGTGGAACTGGGGTTTAAAATCCACATGGACACACACTGCTCTGTGTTTTCCCTGGCCATTTGAAATCCACAGCTGCTTCACTGGGATCTCAATGGCTGGAGGACACTGGAGGGGACAGGAGCACGGCTGGGACATCCAACCCATGGTGGCAGGCAGGAACGGGGCTGAGCCTGGCTGGCAGAGCAGGTGAGCTGCAGAGGCAAAAAGCTGCGATTTCAGTGGGGATTGAAGTATCCCTGGGGCACTTTTGTCACAAGAATTCAGATATCTGATAGCTAAGCCTGCTGGCACAGATTTAGATATCAAAATGAATGGCAATAATCTTATTGATGGACCTTCTCATCTCCTTTGAGCTCTGACTTTGTGGAGATGGAAGTTGAGCAGCCAGGTCAGGTAAGTTAACCCTAACTCTTACACTTTTTCAACACCTGTGCAGCATCCAGCTGGAAAAGGCCTGGGGATGGGGCAGCAGTGGGCAGGGTCTCACCAGCACAGCCCCTCCTGCTCCCTCAGACCCCACAGGCTGCTCCCTGGGATATGAGCATCCAGCCTTGTGGGCTCTGACTAGTTAGTCAAAGGGAAAATCCCCAGATTTCGGCTCTGGCTGGGAGAAATCTTCACAGCCAGAGCTGTGAGAGTTGAGCTGTGAGAGTCAGAGAAACATATCCTTCTCACGGCCAGAAGATGGGAAACTGAAGAAAGTTACTGAAAACAATTGGAAATTGTTTTGGGAAACTTGTGTCTCACCAGAGTGTTTGTTACCTTTGTTATACTAATGAGTTTCTGTGTGATTGACCAAAGGTGTGAGAGAGGTGTTCATGCTGGGGCCAATGTCTGTGTCCTGTGTGCCTCTAGCGATCTGGGTTATAAAAATGGAGGATTTCTCTTAATAAATTGCTTTTTTCTCTGAAAAGTCCATGCTGCTTTTGTCGTTCTTTGGACTCTACAGCGACACAGCCTCGCCCTCCTTCCTGCTCCAGAGGTGGGAGAAGCCCAGGGCTGGCCAGTCTGGAGAGGTCCCTGGTGTCCGTGGACATGTCCCAGAGGCAGGACGTGACCTTCTGGCCCCAGGAGCAGGTTCTGGTTCAGGGGCTTGGCTGAACACTGGCATCAAATCAATTCTGTCCGGGCCAGCAGGAAAATTCCTGGATTTTTTTTCTTCATGTACAAACAACTCTGCTTGGGGTTGGCTGAACATTCCACCCATGGAATAGCTGAAATCCTCCTGCTTTATGTTTTCTCCTTTCTCATATTTGCCCTCAGCTGAATTTGGCAAGTAGTTGGCAAATAATTTTTGCTGGTGGAAGTTTTCCTTTTCATCCGTGAATCCATCCTCCTGCAGAACTGCTCACTGCACCTGTCAGTCTCTCCTCAGGATCAGTTTTCCTGTCTTACTTGGCCTGAGTTTGGAGAAGTGTCCATGCATCCCAGGCTGGAATTGTTCTGTTTTCACTGAGGTGAAAAGAGCAGTCGTGGTTTTCCAGGGATCCTGTGGTTGAGCTGGGGCTGAGGCTCTGCTGAGCTAAATGAATGCTCAGGAAAACCAGTGAATAGGAAAATAATGGAGTGATCCAGGATTTATAGCACATCTTAGAAACATCTCAATAAATTCCAGGATCCTCTCTGCATCGAGGATGAAGTGCTTCAAGGAATCTGACCAAGAAATCATGTTCTTAAAAATCTGCTGTTTCTCTAAATAATCAAAATTCTTCTTTTTTAATTATGCAAATTAAAGTTGCTGAGGAACAATTGCTTGATTAGACCAGTTGGTACTGACCTAATAAATTATTTTGAATATTTTTCACAGGAAATTGATTTAATTGAAGCTTTTGTTAGCCCCTGCGAATGCACTCGGTTCATGCCACAGTACCCAGGAATTTATAAATGGGCTCGGAATGTTGTTCAGGCACCAGAAAATAAACCTCCGAGCTATTTACTACCTCCATGATATATAAAGTTTGCAGTTTTGATTTTGTGTGATTATGTTCAGCAATGGTGACCTTTAGAGGCAACAATATTGAAGTGTAATGAGGAGATGTTTGATCACTGGTGTACAATGAGGAGTTGGCGTGACTTCTCCATTCCTTCCTGGAATCTGTGAAATCCAGCTGACAGGCTTTAACCTTTAGACTGCTGAGGGCTGAAAACGTGTAGGGATTTAGCCTGTTTATACACCAGGGTGGCTATATGAAATTTTATATCATTTCTTCCATCACTCCATGCAGGGATATTGTATGTTTAATAACAGCCACTGCTGGCCAATATTGTGCTGGGAAGGGGCTGGGCCCACGTGCCAACGGCCAGGGGGGTCTGCCCACCTCATCCCCAGGAGGGGCTGGGCAGCTCCCTGTCCATCCCTGCATCCTCACCTGGAATGTGCATCCCTGTACCCTCACCTGGAATGTCCATCCCTGCATCCTCACCCAGGCATGTCCATCCCTGCATCCTCACCTGGAATGT
>VZRF01007825.1:41821-80081 GCA_013396875.1 Vireo altiloquus | reverse complement strand
CCCAGAGCTGAGATCCCAGAGCTGAGATCCCAGAGCTGAGATCCCTGAGCTGAGATCCCAGAGCTGATATTTCAGAACTGTGATCCCAGAGCTGAGATCCCAGTGCCAAGGCCACAGCAGTTCTGCTCCTTTCCACCCACGCAGCTCCACGAGCAAGAGACCTTGAAGCTCATCTTGTTCCAGACCCCTGCCATGGGCAGGGACACCTTTCACTAGAGTGTATACACAAAGTATAGAAATATATATATGTGTGTGTGTGTATATATGTATATGTATACTTTGTGTATATGTATATATGCATTATATATATAACACAAACACAGATACAGAGATACAGATGTAGATATAGATATAGATGTAGATATAGATATAGGTATAGATATAGAGATATAGATATAGATATAGATATAGATATAGATATAGATATAGATATATAACATACATATACTTTTTCTTCTTTTAAAAAATCCATTCTAATATTTGGATCATGAAGACCCTGGATGTGTTCTCTCTGTACATGCTCTGTAAATAGCAGAGCCTTCTGAGTGTCACCTCGGTCACTCTGAGGAGTTGGGTGCCCAGTCCAGTGCCCATCCCGGTGCCTGCCCAGCCCGGTGCCCATCCCAGTGCCCATCCCGGTGCCCAGCCCAGCCCAGTGCCCAGCCCAGCTCGGTGCCCTGCCCAGCGCGGTGTCCCCATCACGGGCAGCCGAAGCAGAGCCAGCCCTGCCGCGCCTGTGGCACAGGAGCCGCCGGCAGTCGAGGCTGTTGTTGATACCCCGACCTTCGTGCTGGGGGAGAAGAATCCTCCAGGCTAATTAGTCAGACTAACCCCTTGTTCCCAAATCCACCGCCTGGAAATGCTCGGGACTTCAGCAGCTTAGAGCTCATCAGCATTCGGCGTGGCTGCCAGAGCGCGCGAGGGGAGACAAGATAACCATACGGACAGGAGATAAGAGAAATCAATAGGAAACACAAACAAACACCCGCGCGGCTGCGCTGGGGACCTCGCTGCCATTTCGATAACCCTGCGCTGGCCAGGGCCCTCCCCCGCTGGCAGCACCGGGCTGTGCCCCCGGGCCCCGGCGCCGTCCTGCTGGCACTGCCACCGGCGTCCTCCCGGCTGGAGAGGCAGGGATGCCCTCTGGGGACCCGCAGGAGCTGGTTCCTTACCGAGCGGAGATGTTTTTGGAGAGGCAGGGATGCCCTCGGGGACCCGCAGGAGCTGGTTCCTTACCGAGCGGAGATGTTTTTGGAGAGGCAGGGATGCCCTCGGGGACCCGCAGGAGCTGGTTCCTTACCGAGCGGAGATGTTTTTGGAGAGGCAGGGATGCCCTCGGGGACCCGCAGGAGCTGGTTCCTTACCGAGCGGAGATGTTTTTGGAGAGGCAGGGATGCCCTCGGGGACCCGCAGGAGCTGGTTCCTTACCGAGCGGAGATGTTTTTGGAGAGGCAGGGATGCCCTCGGGGACCCGCAGGAGCTGGTTCCTTACAGGGCGGAGATGTTTTTGGAGAGGCAGCGATGCCCTCTGGGACCCGCAGGAGCTGGTTCCTTACCGAGCGGAGATGTCGGGCTGAGAACATCCCAGCCCCTCGGGGTGCTGGTGATGCCTTGAATGACTCCCTAGAAACAGAGCCCAGACAGGAATAAAGGAATAAAGGAGGGATTGATTTGAAAGACCTCCAAAGGTCACACCCTGGTGGTCCGGAGGCTCCTGCCTCAGTGCATCCCAAAATGGACAATGACAGCTCCCGAGTTCTTCACACTTTTACAGGTTTGGTCCATTTGCATATCAGCATAAATTCCCCAATTTAATTTAGCTAATGATGGAATTTCTCCAAGCTTGCCCCCCTCTTCCCAAGATGAAGTTTTACACTTTTGGACCCAGGACAGTCTGGGTGCCCTTGGAGAGCGAGCTGGAGAGGCTTTGTTATGTCTTACCACAGGAGAGCAGCAGCTTGCAGGCCACAAGAAACTTCAGAGTCACATCAGTAGTACAGGATTTGAAAAAACATAAAAGTTAAAACCTGAGGCATCACTGGCAGCTCCCAGGATCGCCAGAGGTTGAACGCGGGAGGCACCGGCTGGCGCTGAAGCTCTGTGGCCAGGCAGAGCTGCCCTGTCCTGCTCCCAGTGCCGCTCCAGCCCCGCGCGAAGGAGCACCCGAGGGATGCGGGAAGCCCTCAGCCATCCCGGGTGAGGCAGGGCAGGGGCCGAACGGTTCCAGCCTGGTGCAAAGGAGCACCCAGGGGATGCGGGAAGCACTCAGCCATCCCCGGGTGCGGCAGGGCAGGGACCGGGCGGTGCCAGCACGGTGCAAGGGAGCACCCAGGGGATGCGGGAAGCACTCAGCCATCCCCGGGTGCGGCAGGGCAGGGGCCGGGCGGTGCCACCGAGCCGTGGGGCAGGTCCGGGCACCCACCCGTGTCACACGGAGCTCCCGGCAGCGCTGCCAGCTCACACACACGGAGCACGGAGCCTTCTGCCTCTGCCCGCCCTAAACTGTGCTTCTTTTTTCCAGCAGATATTTTAGGACTTAGTTGAAATCAAATACAAGTTTTTTTAATCTAGTCTAAACCTACTAAAACATTCACTACTCCTACTGCCTAATACATTTATTCATGGCCTATATATATTCTCCACTATAACTAACCTCTTTTTTCATGTCTTCATTTTTAATAATATTGCTTATGTGAAAATTGCTGGATAAATTATTCAATTCTCTCCATAATCCAGTATATCTGCAGTAAAACTGCTAACCTGGCTCTGTCAATGCATTCATAATAATTTCGGTTATTTGTCTGTGTTCCTCCCCTCCCTCCCTTCCATCCATCCCCCCTTGGGCTTTCCTCCACCACGGAGAAGCATTTTGCTCTTACGTGATGAAGAGACAGTGCCATGTCAACACACAAGTGCACACGGATTTCACATGGAATTCCATGCATGCATTTAACTATGGGGTGAACACTGTTATTAATTACTCTCACCATCACGAGCCGACCAAGTCTGACCCCCTACCACAAAAATACCCATTTTAGGGGACAGCAGCCAGGGTTTGAGGTCAACCCCCGAGATGGGGTGTCAGTGCAGGTGATCACCCTGAGGAGGAGGAGTTCAGGTGGGAGTCCCAAGGCTCTGCTCCCACGGGGGGATGCTGAGAGTGGGAGGGAAGTGGAACTGGGAACGTCCAAGGCCAGGTTGGATGGGGCTTGGAGCAACCTGGGCTTGTGGAAGGTGTCCCTGCCCATGGCAGGGAGTGGAAGGAGATGGGTTTGAGGTCCCTTCCAACCCAAACCATGTTCTATGATTCCATGATCCTGTGACAGCAGGCTCAGACCAAGCACCAGGAGGAAGAAGCATCTCCCTGTGGGGTGTGCAGGAGCATTCCTGTCTGCTGGGATAGCAAGGGTGGCACCACGGAGGGAAGAGATGATTTGGGCACTCAGATATTAAAATATTTGCAGTTCATTTGTGATGCATGTGGCCTGTCCTCATCTCACATGGAGAAAATTAAAAATGAGGCCAAGTGCTTCACTCCCTCTCCCCAGGGCTGGGTCTGCCTCCGTCGCGCCCCAAAAGCCACCTCACCTCTTCCTCAGCATCCCCCTTCATTTAGAGGTGTTGAACTGCAGCAACAGAGCCATTGGAATAAAAAAGGAGCAAATAAAATGCTGAGAGTCAGTTTGATCTAACTCAACCTTTTCAAATGACTACACTAATTTTCGACATCTGAATTTAACTGTGTGTTTGCCCCTCTATAAACAGGACGAATAAACACTATATCATTTTTACACTTGAACTGTATTATGATTTTAATGCAGGCTCAGGTGAGATGAGGTCAGAGGATACAATTAAATGGATCTGGTACCATCTGGAGATTAGGGTCTCTTTAACCATGCTTGGGTGATTTATCCATCAGCAACTCATGTAGTGCTTCATAAAAAGTGGTATCTGTTTTAAAAAAGATATTAAAATACAGCATATTTTTAAAATTAGAGACTAAAATATTATGTACTTGCAGGCAGGCAGTTTATTTCTTAACCACTGGAACAGAAAGTCCTGTACAGGAGTAAATCTACTGATGCGAATTCCCTGCGTTTATTTACCCAGGGCTGCTTTGTGCAGAAGGAAACACCAAACCCCAGCCCTGAGGAGGAGGCTCCAAAGGGTCCCACATCCCCAGAGGAAGGAGATTCCCTAAGGGAAACCTGCCCTCCTCCCATCCCCACTCCTGCTCCCCACAGCCTTCGGAAGGGCCACGCCAGGAGGGCAGCAAACAAAAGTTGGGAGCCTCCGACCACCTTTCATCGCGAGGCTGCACGTAATAGTCTCTGGCACTTGCCACAATTTATTCTGTAATAAAACAAAATGGGTGTAAAATCAAATATTTAAAGTGTCAACTTCCAAAGCGAATGAGTGGCTAAAACTCAGTTTAATAATTGATCCGTCAACGTGCAGATCAAAGGTAAGGCCAAAATTAAACAATTATTTTTCTGAAATTATATTTGATTAAAAATTTCCTGAAAGAAAAACAATTCAGCCATTCTTGTGGACAGTAATTTATACAGTTTAGTGATCCTGCTGTCAATAATATACAAATAGCACTAATATATTACTATAATGCTTCATTTTCATTAAGACATCTGCCAAGTTCTCAAAAACCTTTTCCATTTGGGACTTGACTTATAATTGCACAATCCCTTGGGGGAGTTTCAATATTATTTTAATCAATTTTAACCACAATACACAATATGGATGATTACATTGCAATGTCATTTCCAAAGTTACTTTCCCCCATTACTCATTCGCAAGGGGAGAGGACACTGGAAATGCTGGTGAAAGATATTCCAGTAGGAAACAAATGGCAGGGACGCAGAATGAATTTCTGCCCCTTTCAGAAGAACGACAAGGCCAATAAATATGAGTTTACATGAACTGAGGGTCTGCAGGGGGTGTTGCTGCTGCCCCTGGGTCTCTCAAACAAAAGCAGCTGCTTTTTGCAGACCCTCCCTCTCCCCTCTCCCCTTCCCACGGGCCAGCGGCACAGCTCAGACCTGAGGAGTCAGTGTTGGTAAGCCACAGCTAATTCCTGTTCTCCTCCACAGCCCAGAGAGGCTGGGCCTGTGTTCTCTGGGTTGTTCTGCCAAGTTTTTGCCAGTGCCATCTTTATCTCCAGTGACACAGTCTGGGAACTCCATTTATTGGCTCCTGTCACCTCCTCCTGCCCTTCCTGGGATTTCCTACGTTCTCCAGATCCTGAACTTGGAGATGATTCACTGAGGAGTGGGTCTGGCGGAGACTAGAGGTCCACAAGAAGGTCCACATGGGTTTGGAAGGGACCAGAGGTCCCTAAGAGTCTGGAGAGAACCAGGGGCTCACAAAGGTTTGGAGAGGGACTGGGGTCCACAAGAGTCTGGAGAAGGCAAGAGGTCCACAGGGATGTCCACGAAGCTCTGGGGTGGATTATGGCTCCACAAGATGCAGGGAGGTCGGAGAATGGAGACAAAGGCACATGGAGGGGAACAGGGGCAGGGTTTGGGGTGGCAGGGGGAAGGGCAGTGGGGAAGGCAGGTGGGTGCCCAGGCGTGCTGCTCCCACACGTGTGGCACGTGCCAGCTCTGCGGCCCAAAGCTGCCTGCCACCCTGCCCACATTACAGTGGTAATATTTCCACAAGCATGACCTGCTCCCAGTCTGGGTCTCCAATATACTCTGAGCAAACACGCTTCCCTCCCTGTCAGGCACGCTGGAGATATCTTCTTTCTCCACCTGTTTTTCCCTGAGTGATGCTGTTCCTTGGGTAGATGTTGTCCTTTCGGCTGCGGCGTGTGACGCACGCCTGGCACGGACGGGGAGGTGACAGCTGGGCTTTAATTGCTGCCCTTGGGGTGGAGGTAGTTGCCTTATCAATGCTGCTGTTCGCCCCAGGAGCTGCCCCATCCCTCGGGCACGGGCTCTGCACGGTCCCTGGAGGTAGAGCACGACCAGAAACACACTGACAAAAACCCCTCTTTATGCACAGCAAGGGTTTTGAGGACAGCTCCCCTCCAAAGTGAAGTTTGTTAGATGGGAGGTGCAGCTTGGGGTGCCCATCCGAACCCCCCGAGATACTCTGCCTGATCAGAGCGTTAACTGCACAAAAGGCAAAGTCTCAACTACTTAATAAACATGGAAAAGGCTCCCGTAGCCAGGCAGAACCACAGAGGAAAATCATTAAAAAGTCATTTCCACCAAATGGCTGTTTTAAAAAAACATTTCCAAGCCCTACCTATAGCACTTTGCATAATTCCTCCGTGTTTATGAAAATGAAATCCCCGAGAAGTCTGCGTTCCAGCCCATATGGCGGCGGGTGTGAGATTTGGCGGGATCGGGAGGCAAAGATGGTGCTGCTGCCTTGCCCCTGGGACAGTCCCCTCGGCAGGGCCACCAGAGCTCAGGCTGCAGCCACAGAAAGGCAGGACAGCGCTGGTCAGGGCTGGGATGGGAATGAATTCCAGCAGGAATTCACAGCCCTCAGCCCCAGCACCAGCCCCACCCCAACACCCCCACCCAGTGCCACTAAAAGGGTTAAAGAAGTTTTGACTGCTTCACTCCGCGAACCCTGCCAGCGGAATGCATTTTGAATCCCTGTTTAAAAGACATGTAATTGCCTCAGATTCTTTATATTATCATAACTCTTCAAAATTGATTGGTTTTAGGTTTATGGAAAAATATGCAAATGCACAGGGAACGACACACATTCCTCATTGTGGGTATAAAAGTAGTTCACAGAGAATCCGTCTGATTGAGTTTGATTACTGAACAAAACCTAATTATTTGAGCTACACGTCCGGGCTTTTCTGGAGAGGCATGCTGAAGAGAAGAAATATTTGGGATATGAGAGTGCTGTTTGCCCGCTCAGATTTGTTTATTCACATATATTTTGACAGGCCAGAATTTTAAATAATTGAAATCAATGTTCACCCTTCAGAGTCAAAGAAGCCAACGTGGGTGCAGGTGCCCATGGCCACAGCCCCTCCAAAGCACTGAGTGAGCAGCACTGAGCCACAGAACCACGGAACATGAACCTTGAAGCCCATCTCATGCCACCCCCTGCCAGGAACACCTTCCACGGTCCCAGGTTGCTCCAAGCCCTGTCCAACCTGGCCCTGGACACTCCCAGGGCTAAGCAGCTTCTCTGGATAACCACCACCCTCACAGCTAAGAGTTCCTTCCCAGTATCTCATCCAAATCTACTCTCTGTCAGCTCAACAGTTTTATCTGTGGTTTTGGCCATCCCCCATGGAAATTTCCATGCCAAACCATTCCACCAGGTCCCTGTGGCGGCTGGGGACGCTGGGCTGGGCGCAGGGGCCATGGCCAGGGCATTGCCATCCCATACCAGCCCAGCTCCCCAGCGCCCAGCAGTGCCCAGCCCCTCATTCCTCATGCTTAAACATGACTTCTGCAGAAGCAGGAAATGATGGAGCTGAAGTTCTGGCCCCTCCCAGGCCTTTGTCGAGGAGTATTTGTCAGTCTTTTAAAGCAGCTTTGAATAATTACTGAGTCCCACCCTCTCATAATCTTCACCCTTTCCCAATTATCTACTCAATTATAATCCACAAAGTCTCTTGCATTAAATGAAACCATATGTTCTTCACAGTCATTTCCAGTAGGCACATGCCAGCCTGGCCCTCCCCAGTGCACAAACGTTTTCTCCCCAGAATCCCTCCCAAAAAAACACCTTTCCTGCAGCAGCTTTACACACCAAGCCCCTCCCTCAGGAGGTTCAGGAGGGTCCCAGACCACCTAAGCTACCCAGGACTCAATTCCTGCAGCCACCAACTTTCTTTTTTTCTTTCTTTTTTTCAACTGCATTGTTTGAGTTGGGTGCTGAATTTGGGTGGTTTTGCCACTTAGTAAGACAGTGCAGCTCCAGGGCTCAGGGAGATGCCGCTGTAGGTGTCCATCTCTGATCAGTCTATAAAAATTGCAGTTATTAAATCATGGGTGATTTTCCATCAGACCCCTCTGCCTCTACATGTGGGCGTTAGCAAAGCCACAGCTGAGGAAGATTTATCTCTTGCCCACTCAGACCAAGGAGGATGTTGGAGTTAATGTCCCTCGGTCCCTCCCCTTTCCTGGTCACTGCCCTTCCTATTTCCTCGGTAAGGAATTGTCACAACCCAAAGCATGTCCCCACGTCCATTAATAGGTTTTTCCTTGCCCCTGAGTGCTGTACCAGGCACTGTCAGGAAGGGGCTGCCCACCCTTTAAGGAAATTGGAGGGTAATAATGAGGTGTAGAGCCCCTCCAATACACCCTGTTATCAAATACAAAGGAATTACTTATGCATGCTGCTCTGAGACCCACCATTAATTAGGAGTTTTACATATTAATCACAACACCAGTTTGCCTCTCCCCATGAACTGCTGAGTGATGCTGGGGGGGCAGTCTGGTGTGCTGCTGGGGAAGCAAGGCATGGAAAAACTCCAGACTTTAGGCTCAGTTGAAAGAAAAAGGGCTTGGGTAAGGAAATAACTGGGCCGATTGTCCTACAAAGAGGAAAATCCTCCAGCAGCCCTGGTGAGGAGGAGACCAGAACTGCAGGAGGCAGAGCTGCTCTGGCCAGACCTCGCCATGCCCGTCCTGTGCAGTGCCAGTGGGACATGGGATTTCAGCAGGGATTTCCCCATGGAAAGGGTGCTCAGGCCTTGGAACTGCCCAGGGAGGTTTGGAGTGCCCATCCCTGGAGGTGTCCCAGGAATTCCTGGAGGTGGCACTCAGAGCTCTGGGCTGGGGACAAGGTGGGGATGGGGCACAGCTTGGCCTGGCTGGGCTGGGAGGGATTTTCCTACCCCAGTGACTCTGTGGGTCTGGGACCCTGTGACTGTGACTGTGGCTCTGTGACTGTGACTCTGTCACTCTGTGACTCTGATTGTGACTGTGGCTCAGTGGCTCTGTAACTGTGACTCTGGCTCTGTGACTCTGACTGCGACTCTGTGGCTCTGTCACTCTGTGGCTCTGTCACTCCGTGGTTCTGGGACTCTGTGGTTCTGTGGCTCTGTGGCTCTGTCACTCCGTGGCTCTGTCACTCCGTGGTTCTGGGACTCTGTGGCTCTGTGGCTCTGTCACTCCGTGGCTCTGGGACTCTGTAGCTCTGTGACTCTGTGTGTCTGCGGCTCTGTGACTCTGACTGTGACTCTGTGGCTCTGTGACTCTGTGGCTCTGTGGCCCTGTCACTCCGTGGCCCTGTCACTCCGTGGCTCTGTGCAGGACCCCTCCTCTGGAGCCATGGTGGAGAGACTCANTGAAGCCCATCTCATGCCACCCCCTGCCAGGAACACCTTCCACGGTCCCAGGTTGCTCCAAGCCCTGTCCAACCTGGCCCTGGACACTCCCAGGGCTAAGCAGCTTCTCTGGATAACCACCACCCTCACAGCTAAGAGTTCCTTCCCAGTATCTCATCTAAATCTACTCTCTGTCAGCTCAACAGTTTTATCTGTGGTTTTGGCCATCCCCCATGGAAATTTCCATGCCAAACCATTCCACCAGGTCCCTGTGGCGGCTGGGGACGCTGGGCTGGGCGCAGGGGCCATGGCCAGGGCATTGCCATCCCATACCAGCCCAGCTCCCCAGCGCCCAGCAGTGCCCAGCCCCTCATTCCTCATGCTTAAACATGACTTCTGCAGAAGCAGGAAATGATGGAGCTGAAGTTCTGGCCCCTCCCAGGCCTTTGTCGAGGAGTATTTGTCAGTCTTTTAAAGCAGCTTTGAATAATTACTGAGTCCCACCCTCTCATAATCTTCACCCTTTCCCAATTATCTACTCAATTATAATCCACAAAGTCTCTTGCATTAAATGAAACCATATGTTCTTCACAGTCATTTCCAGTAGGCACATGCCAGCCTGGCCCTCCCCAGTGCACAAACGTTTTCTCCCCAGAATCCCTCCCAAAAAAACACCTTTCCTGCAGCAGCTTTACACACCAAGCCCCTCCCTCAGGAGGTTCAGGAGGGTCCCAGACCACCTAAGCTACCCAGGACTCAATTCCTGCAGCCACCAACTTTCTTTTTTTCTTTCTTTTTTTCAACTGCATTGTTTGAGTTGGGTGCTGAATTTGGGTGGTTTTGCCACTTAGTAAGACAGTGCAGCTCCAGGGCTCAGGGAGATGCCGCTGTAGGTGTCCATCTCTGATCAGTCTATAAAAATTGCAGTTATTAAATCATGGGTGATTTTCCATCAGACCCCTCTGCCTCTACATGTGGGCGTTAGCAAAGCCACAGCTGAGGAAGATTTATCTCTTGCCCACTCAGACCAAGGAGGATGTTGGAGTTAATGTCCCTCGGTCCCTCCCCTTTCCTGGTCACTGCCCTTCCTATTTCCTCGGTAAGGAATTGTCACAACCCAAAGCATGTCCCCACGTCCATTAATAGGTTTTTCCTTGCCCCTGAGTGCTGTACCAGGCACTGTCAGGAAGGGGCTGCCCACCCTTTAAGGAAATTGGAGGGTAATAATGAGGTGTAGAGCCCCTCCAATACACCCTGTTATCAAATACAAAGGAATTACTTATGCATGCTGCTCTGAGACCCACCATTAATTAGGAGTTTTACATATTAATCACAACACCAGTTTGCCTCTCCCCATGAACTGCTGAGTGATGCTGGGGGGGCAGTCTGGTGTGCTGCTGGGGAAGCAAGGCATGGAAAAACTCCAGACTTTAGGCTCAGTTGAAAGAAAAAGGGCTTGGGTAAGGAAATAACTGGGCCGATTGTCCTACAAAGAGGAAAATCCTCCAGCAGCCCTGGTGAGGAGGAGACCAGAACTGCAGGAGGCAGAGCTGCTCTGGCCAGACCTCGCCATGCCCGTCCTGTGCAGTGCCAGTGGGACATGGGATTTCAGCAGGGATTTCCCCATGGAAAGGGTGCTCAGGCCTTGGAACTGCCCAGGGAGGTTTGGAGTGCCCATCCCTGGAGGTGTGCCAGGAATTCCTGGAGGTGGCACTCAGGGCTCTGGGCTGGGGACAAGGTGGGGATGGGGCAGAGCTGGGACTGGATGGGCTGGGAGGGCTTTTCCAACCCCAGTGACTCTGTGGGTCTGTGACTGTGACTGTGACTGTGACTGTGACCCTGTGACTCTGTGACTGTGACTCTGTGACTGTGACTCTGTGGGTCTGTGACTGTGACTGTGACTCTGTGGCTCTGTGGCTCTGTGGCTCTGTCACTCTGGGACTCTGGGACTCTGAGACTGTGACTGTGACTCTGTGACTGTGACTCTGATTGTGACTGTCGCTCAGTGGCTCTGTAACTGTGACTCTGGCTCTGTGACTCTGACTGTGGCTCTGTGGCCCTGTCACTCCGTGGCCCTGTCACTCCGTGGCTCTGTGCAGGACCCCTCCCCTGGAGCCATGGTGGAGAGACTCAGGCTGTGGAAGTCCTTCAGCTGCTCACTGTGCCCCAGGCACCTGACTCGGCCAGGGTGTGGGACCCTCCTGTCAGGGTTTCCAGCACGCTGCAGAGGGCAGGGTTTGCCTCTGTGTTTTCTGTGTGAGAACAACCTGTCTTCTCCCTGCCTTTCCATGGTCCCAGCGATTGCTTCCCATGATCAAAGCACTGTGCCTTCTCCTGCTGAATATTTTCTTTTCCTACTGCTTGACTCCTCTTGTTTTCAAGTCCCCTATCCCTTTGGTAGCTCAATAAATTATTTTTTATCCATTTGTGTCATTGGGATGAACTAGGGGTGTGCTGGAATCACAGAACACAGTCTGTGTTGGAAGGGATCTCAGAGCCCATCCAGTGCCACCCCTGCCATGGCAGGGACACCTCCCACTGTCCCAGGCTGCTCCCAGCCCCAATGTCCATCCTGGCCTTGGGCACTGCCAGGGATCCAGGGGCAGCCACAGCTGCTCTGGGCACCCTGTGCCAGGGCCTGCCCATCCTCACAGCCAAGAACCTCTTCCCAACATCCCATCTAACCCAACATCCCAGCTGCCCTCTGGCAGTTCAGATACTTCTTTTAAAGCTGGAGCCTGTTCAAAGAGACCCAAAGAGCCACAACTGGTCTCATCATCATTTTCTTCCCAGGGCAATTGCCAGGAAGGCAGAACAAAACACCCTGTGTGTCAATAAGGATTTGCACTGTATCATCTATGCCAAAAAAACTAACTCAATCTTCTGCACTTCAGTACAAATTAGAATTTATATGCAACTCCCCACTTCAGGTGGGCAATCCAAAGAAATTAACCTCAGGAGAAAATTGCTTTTTTCTGGCTTAACACAGAGCTCATTATCATGTCAGGCAGAAGAGGCAGTGGGGAAAATGCAAAATCACAGACACGATACAGTGGTGCATCCATATATTTCCAGCCAAGGAACCACTTATTAGGAGAAATATTTAAATTCCAAAGAGCCAGGCTTGTTCTTTAGGACTGAGTCAGTCCTAGGAGCCAATAAACTGAACCATGCCACAAAAGTTAAATACCAAGTCTGGTGGAGAAGGTGTCCCCACAGTGCTGGTGGTGGGACACAGGGCTGTTTTCTGCAAATATCCCAAAGCACTTTGCAAACTGGGCACAGATTTCCATCCAGGAGAAGTAAGCACTGGAGTGCATGAGTGCAGCTCACAGGTTGTGTTATTCCACCAGCCAGGATACCTGGACAGGGCTTGGGGCAACCTGGGATAGTGGAAGGTGGCCCTGCCCATGAAANAAAGCTGGAGCCTGTTCAAAGAGACCCAAAGAGCCACAACTGGTCTCATCATCATTTTCTTCCCAGGGCAATTGCCAGGAAGGCAGAACAAAACACCCTGTGTGTCAATAAGGATTTGCACTGTATCATCTATGCCAAAAAAACTAACTCAATCTTCTGCACTTCAGTACAAATTAGAATTTATATGCAACTCCCCACTTCAGGTGGGCAATCCAAAGAAATTAACCTCAGGAGAAAATTGCTTTTTTCTGGCTTAACACAGAGCTCATTATCATGTCAGGCAGAAGAGGCAGTGGGGAAAATGCAAAATCACAGACACGATACAGTGGTGCATCCATATATTTCCAGCCAAGGAACCACTTATTAGGAGAAATATTTAAATTCCAAAGAGCCAGGCTTGTTCTTTAGGACTGAGTCAGTCCTAGGAGCCAATAAACTGAACCATGCCACAAAAGTTAAATACCAAGTCTGGTGGAGAAGGTGTCCCCACAGTGCTGGTGGTGGGACACAGGGCTGTTTTCTGCAAATATCCCAAAGCACTTTGCAAACTGGGCACAGATTTCCATCCAGGGGAAGTAAGCACTGGAGTGCATGAGTGCAGCTCACAGGTTGTGTTATTCCACCAGCCAGGATACCTGGACAGGGCTTGGGGCAACCTGGGATAGTGGAAGGTGGCCCTGCCCATGAAAGTCCCTCCCAACCCAAACTGTTCAGGGATTCTTGATTCTATGATCCCCTCCTGGTCCAGCCTGGCCTGGAACACTTCCAGGGATGGGGAGTGTGTCACAACTGTCCTTAGGAGATGTGTTTGAAGCCAAACCCCAGGGGCTCCGGCAGCCTGGGCTGGAGAGTGGCACTGACCCCACATGGGACGGGAGCACTGAAAGTGGGGTTTGCACCTTCCCTGGACAGCACACGGCAGAGCTGGAGATTCTCCTGCCCCCAGCCTGTCCCCATCAGGATTCTGCAGCCAGAGAGGCACCCGGGCCAGGATGTGCCAGCCAGATGTGACTCCTGCCGTGCGAGAGATGCCCAGAATCTTTCTGCAGGATGAACAGTGAGAATGAAACGGATGGGAAGCTTGTTCTTCCCGGCGTTTGCCTCTCCCCGGCTGTGTTTACAGGCGGAGCACCGAGCACACAGCCCGGAGGGCCGAGCACCGCCGGGCACAGCCGGGGACAGGGCTGCCCTGCCCGGGGGCAGCTCGGCAGAGGGAAGGTGTCACACGCCTGATTCAGCGGCGCTACCTGCGCCATCTGTGTCGAGCACTCACCGGGAAACCTCTCGGCGGCTGCCGTACAAATCAGGGGCACCGCCAAGGTCACGCTGAAGGGAATTTGGGGACACGGGGAGGATGTTCGGCGGTAAGCAATAACAGCATCCCTGCGCCATCCTCCCGCATCCCGGCTGCTCCGCCCCAGCCTCCAGCAGCCCGGGCCCCGCTGGGAAATGTGTATTATGCCTGGGTTAATTTACTGATTAATCTCTAGTCAGTGGTTTGTGCTTTCCCCAGATGGCCAATTAAAATTTACAACTGGCAGAGCAGTGCCCCGTTGGCAGCAGGCGCCGGAGCAGGCGGCGGCAGAAGGCGAGGGCCTGCTGCTGCCTTGTTCCCTCTGCTGGCTTTAATCAGAGGGCAGAGGGACCCTGCCCTGTCACAGGGCACCCCGCGGGCGGGGGACACCCCTCTGCTCCCCACTGCCCCCCGGGGCTGCCCGCTCCCCTCGCTTCCCCTGGTGCCAGCAACATGTGCTGGCAGGAATAGAAGTGCTGCCTGCGGAGGGGCAATACCTGATGCTGTGATAACTATAAAAGACAAAGTAGTTTTTCAGCAATAACAGGGAAAAACCCACAGAATTTTGGCCTTTGGCACTGGACACAACCTGTACCAGGGCATCCACCCAGACAAGAGCTGCACAAGGACAACCTAGATTTCCTAAGATTCTCTGGGCTAAAGTTAGATATTTCCTTAGACAAGAGAGATGCCTGGGCTGGAAAATTCCAAAGCAAATTAAAAATCACACCAAATTAATTTCCTGAAGAGGCCAAATGCAGCAATGATTGTAGACTCCTAGAATCCCAGAATGATTTGGGTTGGAGGGACCTTGAATCCCATCTCATCCCACCCCATCCACAGGCAGAGACACCTCCACTGTCCCAGGCTGCTCCCAGCCCCAGTGCCCAACCTGGCCTTGGGCACTGCCAGGGATCCAGGGGCAGCCACAGCTGCTCTGGGCACCCTGTGCCAGGGCCTGCCCACCCTCCCAGCCAAAAACTTCTTCCCAATATTCCATCCAACCCTGCCCTCTATCTTGGGGAAGCTGTTCCCCCCTCTGGATCCTTGTAAAATGAAGTGCACCAGCACAATTTGGTTTTTTGAACAACTGTTCTCAGAACTCCAG
This sequence comes from Vireo altiloquus, assembly GCA_013396875.1. Taxonomy (NCBI): domain Eukaryota; kingdom Metazoa; phylum Chordata; class Aves; order Passeriformes; family Vireonidae; genus Vireo; species Vireo altiloquus. The sequence continues at coordinate 64,994 of VZRF01007825.1, read as the reverse complement.
AGAACACTCTGAGAAAAACAGAGGAAAAATAAATTGGGAAAAACCCACTGCTTCTGCAGGCACTCCCAGAAGATGTGGCAGTTCTCTGGTTCACAGCAAAATTTCCCTGCTCCTGCTCCTTCTTTTTTTTTTCTTTTTTTTTTTTTTAGGGAGCCTTCATGAATATTGATGGTAAACATAATAACTGCAATACTCAGGAGTATAGTCAACCCATGCTGTACAATTCACATAATTCCCCTTAAATTAACGGGAGTCCCTCGTGTGCCCCGGGCACAGCCTGCACTCCCTGGGTGCATAAACCCAGCAGCACACTCCTCTCCCCGGTGGGACACCTCGGGGTCAGACCCTCGGGGGTGCTTTGTCTTCCCGAGTTTCTGAGGCTGAATGCAGCTGCTGGACCCGCGAGGGCTCCTGCACAGCCATTGTGTGAGGTGTGCACTGGAGCTCGGTTTATAAAACCCCCAGGGATCCTCCTCGCCACACCTGGGGCTGGCCTGGCTCACTGCCCCTCCACAGCTCCCACGGGAGCTCCTCGGCTGGGCAGGTCCCACAGGGAGACACAGAGCAGTGGCCAAGAGCAGAGCAGTCCAAGGACATGTGAATGTCAAGGGAGCTGGAATTCCGAAAGTGTCTTTGTCTCCTGGAGCAGCCCTGGCGGTGTCCCATGGGACACTCTGGGAGCAGCATCCCTTGGGAAGCTGCAACTGCTGAGCAAGGCGTGGATGCACCTCCGGAGAGAGCAAGCCTGCACTGGCCAGGTGGCTCGTGGGCACAACAGCTCCAGCTTCTGGGGTCAGGAGTTTCTCTTAGAGGGGAGCAAGGCTCCCGACATCCCAGCTCACGTTCTCCAGGAAGCTCCCTGCTCTCAGGACAGCCACAGCTTCTGCCCATCACAGCCACAGCAGCACAGCATCCCCAGCATCCCCCAGCCCCCCTGGGCAGGGCAGTGCCAGGCAGAGCTGCAGGCAGCGAGGGAAGAGCTGCTGATGTCAGATCATGGGGAGAGAGGTGGCGATGCCACCAAAGCCAGGAGTGCTGCTGCTCCGCAGGCTCTGCCCAAGGGACCTGCTCCTCTTCTAACACAGCTTTCTGGGAGCTGAGTGTGCAGGAGTCCTGCAAAATCAAAGAGCCAGGGATGAGCAGAAGTGTCCAGACAGGGCACGGAAATCTCGCATTTCAGAATGGAAAGAAATCCTGCCCAACACACCCTGGTTCTGCTGGAGGAGCCGTGGAGGCTCTGGCACCATGGGGCTGCTGCACCCCCACAGTTCACCCAGCTCCCCTCCAGAGCCAGACCTGCTCTGGGCCCCATCCCGTTTGGGAATCACAGAGGTGTGTGGGGCTTTTCTCTCCTTCCTTTTTCAGTCAAGATAAAGATCTGCATTTTGGAACAATCCTGCAGAAGTTAACGGCGTGACCTGCGCAGTTCCTGTCAATAGAGCCAGGCTGGTGATCTTTAAAGGAGATTTTCTCCGGGTGAAGGACAAACATGACATTAGAGTTATCAAACTCCCCGTCTGACAAGGACATATAAATTGTAAATGGTCGGGGGCACTGAGATCAGCCTTCTCTCTCCCAGGCACTTTTCCATCGGTGTGGGGATCTGCTGGATGCTGCCCGGGCCTCGTGCGTGTGCCCATGGCAGGAACAGGCACCGGTGGTGGCACGGTGGCTCGGGGGTCCTGCTGCCCACTGGGGCCTGTCCCCACAGAGGGGAAGGACAGGGCTGTGGGCTGGTCCCATGTGGGGACAGGAGAAGCCAAGGCAGTGATGGACTGAAGGTGACAGAGCTAAAAGGGTGCCAGCAGAGAGCCCGGAGCTGCTCTGGCCAGCGAAGCTCTTTGAGCCCTGCCCAGACCCCTGTTCCCTCGGGGACATGGCCAAGGGTAACAGCCAAGGCAAGTGTAAAAAAAAACAGCCAGGACTAAGTCTAAAAGCCCCCAGGGAGCATCAGGATACCAGGCACACCCTGCTCTCCCTGCCCTGCTGTAAATCTGAGACCCTCGCTGGATTTATCCCAGCTGAGCACAAGCCTGACTGAGATGGATTTAGTCCTTGAACTGTAATTAAAAATGAGAATGAGACGAGTGCAGAGTCCACGTGCTTATGCAGATGAAGACACCTCGTCCTGCTCCGCCGGGAGCCGCTGCCCGGCGGGTGGAACATCAGCTGCACAGCTGGCAGGAATTCAGCACAAACCCGGTCTGTAGGGAACCCCTGCCCGTGCTGCTGTCAGGAATTCAGCACAAACCCGGTCTGTAGGGAGCCCCTGCCCGTGCTGCTGTCAGGAATTCGGCACAAACCCGGTCTGTAGGGAACCCCTGCCCGTGCTGCTGTCAGGAATTCAGCACAAACCCGGTCTGCAGGGAACCCCTGCCCGTGCTGCTGTCAGGAATTCAGAGCAAACCCGGTCTGTAGGGAACCCCTGCACTGTCAGGGACGGTGATGCTGCGCCAGTTCTGGTACCGAGCCTCCTGTTCCGTGAGCTCTGGGCAGCCCCTGGGGGCAGCGGGGGCTGCCTGTGGCTGCAGAGGGGCTGCTCACTGCGGGTGACACAAAAATCAGCGCCCATTTCTCCCCTTGCCTGTGGTTCCTGTGCTCGGCAAAGGCAGGCGCGTCCCTGGGACTCAGGAAGGGAAAGCTAACAAGGACAACTTTCCAATATTCGAGGCTTTACCGCAGAAACACTGAATCATCTGGGTCGGAAAGGCCCTCTGAGTCCATCGAGTGCAGGCTTTAACCCAGCACCACTAACCAGTGTCCCCAGGAGCTGCATCCACACAGTTTTAATTAAATCTGCGTCTCCTTTCCTGCCTCAGTTTCCCCACCGGTAGCAGCAGTTTCCCAGCGCTTGTTGTTCATCAGTGTGCCATGAATTTTTGTGTTTGCTGCTCGTTTGGTTTGCAGGGACATGTCTGGGAGGTGCTGGATGCTGGCAGCAGCCCTGCCCAACCAGTTGTCCTTGGCACCAAACAGCCCCAGTGCCTGCAGGGGTCCAGCTGGGCTTGATTTATGGGTGCAGCCTTAAATAGTTCTTGCCTGGGATAAAAAAAAAAAAAAATAAAAATAATCAGCTAAGGAGCAAACAAAGAGGAAGTGGGAGATCAGAAGTTTGATTATTCCATTTTCCCCCAGGGTAAACTGAGGCACCAAGTGGGGCACGGGGTCCCTTTCCATGAAAAGTGTCACCCCGGCTGTGCAGGGTGGGTGTTGGAGAGGGTGAACTGAGCCCCCAGCCCCCACAGAGACACTGAATGTCTTCATCTGCCATGTGCAAGCCGTAAAAGGGCTCTGAGAAGATTATGGAATTTATAGCCACAGAAGGAAAAAAAGGTATAAAGTGTCACTTCTATATAAAAATGTTGCTGTCATCTTCAATGTATGTAATTCTCCCCACAAAGAGGTATATGCATCATTTATAAGTCTTGTAAACCTCTCATATATATATTTTATATATATGTATACATATACATATTATATATATAAAAATATATTTTTATATTGTTATCCAAATATATATTAGATACAGAAATATATACGTGTATTTTCTATATTATTATCATCCATATATATTTTTATAGGTATACAGATGCATACATATATATGCATTTTCCATATTACTTTTATAATGATATCCGCATATATAAAATAAATATATAGATATGTATTTTCTATATTATTATCATCCATATATATTTTTATAGGTATACAGATGCATACATATATATGCATTTTCCATATTACTTTTATAATGATATCCGCATATATAAAATAAATATATAGATACAAATATAGATATAGATATAGATATTGATGATATAGATATAGATATAAATGTATTTTCTAATGAATTACAAGGAAGGCCATCTCGTTCTACCTTTTCCCAGCCCTGGCCCTTTATCAATGCTACTCACATTTAATTAGTAGACATTTCTCCTTCCTGAGCATATTTACTTGAATTCCTTGTTCCTACGGCAACCCAGCCACCGCCGCCGGAGCAGCCCAGCCCAGCCTAAACCAGGAATGGAGATTAACGAGCAGCCTCAATATTCAGAGAGGCAGAGACCGAGCCTGGGTGTCCTCACAAAGCAGCTCAGCTATGGTGCTTATTCCAGGGAGTCTGTTGGAGCAGACTGCTCTTTATCCAGGGGTACCTCTGGTATCCAGCCTGGGGACACGGCTCCTTCAGCCCTAAATTCTCAGTAATTTGCTGTCAACGCAGGTAAAGCCATTTATTTATTTATTTATTTATATTAATTACTCTCCATTTTCATTTTAGAACACCCAGTGCAGGAATAGCTGAGCAGTTGCTCAGACACTTTCCTCGCTGGTGCAGCTGCAGGTTTCAGGCACACAAAATACCTAAATTTCCTGGTGGCACTGCAGCTGCTAGAACAGAAAATATCCCTTAAGAGGGGACACACACACACACTGCCACTTCTGCTGCCTTTCCCGTGCAGGATTTCCTCACCCCGTGTGCACACTGAAGGCAGATGTTGGAGGACTGATTTGAGATAAATATCCAGCAATTCTTCTCCTTTTAGTTTATAAATGTCCCTTATTTTTTTGACTGATAAAGGAATGTGCAACATAAATAAAGAGGGAAGGGATGTGTGTAAATTAGAGCGAGAAGCATCTCATATAAACATTTTTAAAGCTTAGAGGTTCCTGATGCTTTTCATGGAAAAGCACAGTCTAAATGCTCACAAACCTTCTATTTTCAACCTGGTGTGCACAGTTTAACCCTGGAGCAGACAGCTCTGCTTCAAAGACAGGTACAAAGTGTTCGATAAAATAAATAAATAAATAAAATAAAATTAGTAGCAGGGCACCAGCCACTGGGAAGCATTAATTTTCGCAGATCTCCAAAAGGCGTTATGGATTTGGAGGTTATGTGTGTGCCTGTCCTCACGGGGAACGTGCAGGGGAAGGTCTCGGGGTGAGGACACAGCCTGGGGGGCTCTGGGTGTGCTGAGCAGGGACAGGGAGAGACTCCACAAGGGGTCCAGCAACAGGTCCAGCACAGGAGCCTCCGTGGGGCTGGCTCTGGCACCAGTCTCAGGTGAATTTTTGGGTGCCAATCCCCTGATTTGGAGTGTGAGCCAGACTTTTACAGGGCTGGGCTCCCCCACCTCTCCCTGCCTGGTCCCCCCAGCACTGCCCTGCAGGTAGGGGCACCCATGGAGCTCAGAGAACACCCCAGGAGGGCACTGCCTGTATTTATCCTCACATTGCCACAAGTTAAGAGCCCCAAAATCATCACAAAAGTAATGCTGGGGTGCAATCAGCCACTGCAAACACCCTCCGCAGCCTTTCCCCTGCCTTCGGCCACCAAGTGAGGAGCAAGAAGAGATGGTATTTTTATGCATTATTTCTGTCTTCCCAAGCTTTATCTTCCCCACAAATATTGGCCATCACAGGAATTAATTAATTTCAGCAACCCAAGAGTGGGGCAGGCTCTGCAGCAGAGCATGCCCTGAACCCCACAATCCAGGATGTGCTCCCGGGCTTGTTCCGAGTGCCTTTTAATACCAAAGAACACAACAACTTAAATGCCATCCCCTGGTTTTATGAAAAAGCAATATAGGAGAGTAAATAGGGCAAATACCAACAAGGCAGGACACACGAGTCGAATCGAACAATAAATTCATATAATATCACTAAATCGAAGAGCCAGGCAGTGTCTGAGAGCTCCTCCACCTTTCTGGAGAGCCGAGCAGCCGAGCACATGGAATAACCCATTCTCCTTGCCCATTAACAACAACAATCAAGGCTGGATTAAACCTCTTCAAATAATTCTCCAAGTAGAGATAAAGCATAAAAGAGAGAGAGAGAAAAAAATCCAGCATATCCTTTCGCCGCTGGTAATAAGCTTACGCCTGGAACAGACTTGTTAAATAATTAGAGTTAAATTACCTCCTCTCCTACCACCGCCTTTCCCAGCTTCACCTCTCTGAGTTGTGGTTTAATGGAGAGGGATCACTGTAGGGACACGTGGGAGCAGAGGGTGACACCTCACTCAGGGCAGGTGTGGCAGCTTTCCTGTGGAGCTGGTGACTCCTGGTCCCCAGGGACCTGGAGCAGCCTCAGCTCCCAGCTCCCAGCTCCCATCTTCCAGCTCCCAGTTCCCAGTTCCCAGCTCCCAGCTCCAGTTCCCAGCTCCCATCTCGCATCTCCCATCTCCCACTCCCATCTCCCAGCTCCCAGCTCCCATCTCCCACCTCCCATCTCCCATCTCCCACCTCCCATCTCCCATCTCCCACCTCCCATCTCCCATCTCCCATCTCCCATATCCCATCTCCCATCTCCCAGCTCCCCATGGATGCACCTCCAGCATGCCCTGGCCTCACACACACCCTGGGACCCACTGCCTGCCAGAGCCCAGCCCAGGCCCCTGCTCAGAAACAGAAGGCACAAAAAAGGAATTGAGATTTGCAGATCTGATAATGAGCCAGTTAATGACATAAATGATACCTCAAGAACCTCACTAAACCATCCAGGTCCTACAATTTAATCTGTAATAAATACTCCTGCATCATTGCGAGATGGCTGCTCATAATGGCAAATGAAATATGCTGGTATGATAGGTACAATAAATCTGGATTTTCCTATGGTTCCCTCAGGCTAGAACAATATGTAACCAGAGTGCGCACTGTCAGGATGAGCAGATCTCAAAGCCATCATAAAATCTAAATGGGGACTAATTAGGAGGCCCTTCCCTTCTAGAGTTACTATTTCTATTGACATTTTCCATGCATGAGCCCCTCCATAACATCATAAGTCACCAAGATAAGAACTCCCTAGATTATAGGGAAAAAGCTTTAATGGAGAAGTTGAACTCAAAGGCGATGCATAAATTTTCCTTCTGATACCCCGGGAAGTCTGTGTTCAGTACTTTCTTTACAAACTTTCCTCCCCAGTGCCAGCTGCTGCCCTGTCCAGCCCCATCCCTGCTCCCACTGTTTTCGGGGCACAGGCACCTTGGGATGCAGCACAAGGGGACCCCCAACGCCCTGAGCCTGCTCCCGGGAGGGCATCCCCCTCCCCACAGCCCAGTGCCTGCCGGAGGGCCAGCGAGGCACAGCGACAGGGAGCCCCCATGGGGTCCATAGGTGGCCTCAGTAGCCCCAGGGGACATGGGCGGCTGGGCACGGGATGGGTGCCTGCACTGCCAGGGCCTTAGGCAAAATGCCAGGGGGGAATGAAACCGAGAGCCAGGAGGGTCTGTGGGCATGGGATGGGCGGCAGGGCTGTGCCAGGGCCGCAGCAGAGGGGCAGCAGCCAAGGGGCAGCAGAGCACCAGGCCCTTGTCCTGCAGCAGGGCACGGCCCCGGGAGAGGCAGCACCCCAAGATGAGGGCGGCTGGGCCAGCATGAGAGCACCCCTGGTACCCCAGGGCACCCCCACATCCCCCCCACAGCCACCTCAGCACCCCGGGCATCTCCACAGCCATTGGGCATCGCTCAGCTGGCAGGGAATGTTCCCACAGCCATTGGGGTCTCTCACCTGGCAGGGAGTGTCCCCACAGCCACCGGGCATCGCTCAGCTGGCAGGGAACATCCCCACAGCCACTGGGCATCGCTCAGCTGGCAGGGAGTGTCCCCACAGGCATTGGGCATCACTCACCTAGCAGGGGACATCCCCACAGGCATTGGGCATCGCTCACCTGGCAGGAAGTGTCCCCACAGCCTCCCTGGGCCTGGGCACACAGGGCATGGCCATGATGGGGTGACAGGGTGACGGGGTAAGAGGGTGAGAGGGGGACGGGGTGGCAGGGTGGCAGGGTGGCAGGGTGGCAGGCAGCCCCCGTGGGGTGGGCGATGCCTGGGGCACAGCCATCCCCTGGCACTGCCTGCGTGGGGCCTCACAGTGCCCAGGCTGCTCCTGGCTGAGTGCAGAGCAGGATTCACTGCCGGCTGGCACCATGCTGCACCTTCTCTGTCCCTGTCTCCCGCCCCGGTGCCTGCCCTGGCAGCTCTGTGTGCATGGGCATGGAGCACATCCTGCCTCCATCCTGCCACCGTGACCGTGCCATCCATCCACCACCCTGCCTCGGCATCCCAGGCTGGGGGTGCCACCCTCTGCCTGCCCAGGTACCCCCGACCTGACGCTTCTGTGCACTGGGCACCACAAGAGCCATGTTCTCCTCAAGGCTGTCCACCCCTGCCAGGGGCAGTGCCAAGTGGAAGGTGTCCCTGCCCGTGGCAGGGGGTGGAACGAGATGAGCCTTAAGGTCCCTTCCAACCCCAACCATTCCAGGGTTCTGTATTTCATAAAATTGCAGGAAAAGATGGGAGAGTGTGATCAAGCACATCATCAGTGAGTTATTCTTTTGTAATCTTAGTAAATAAATTTTTTAAAATTTTATGAGCTTTTACAAATATTTTCCTCCTTGCATGCATGAAAAATAAAAAAACTGTCATAAGTGAGATGTATGGAGGTTGGCTTTCGTATAAAGAGTTTATAGTTAAAGACAATTGAGTGAGTTTGTAAGTTTGTATAAGGATAATAAGTTAATCGTTAATAAGTTGTACCTGTTAATAACATTAATAAGTTGTATAATTTGTTAATGGGTTATTTGTTAATAAATTAACGATTGTGTGTTCACAAATGGGTGGATATATGTAAAAAGGGTTGCTATGGAAGACAAGGATTGCAGAATCTTCTGGAAAATCAGTGAGGTAAGGGGGAGTGACCTTACTAACGTAAGGGGCTAGATAGTGAACCCTCAGTGGACGACAACCAAGCAATAAGAAGATCCCCAGACCGATGAGCCAATGGCCCTGCGAGAGGGTGGAGCATTTTGGGGAGGAGTTGTGCTAATTACGGCAGGGATAAAACCTGTATCCCCACCTCGAGGTGTGGGGAGCACTGTGGGGAGGAGTTATGCTAATTACAGCAGGTATAAAACCTGAATCCCCCACCTTGAGGTGTGTGGAGCATTGTGGGGAGGAGTTATGCTAATTATAGCAGGTATAAAACCTTTATCCCTCACCTCCAGGTGTGTGAAGCACTGTGGGGAGGAGTTATGCTAATTACATCAGGTATAAAAACTGTATCCCCACCTCGAGGTGTGTGGAGCACTGTGGGGAGGAGTTGTGCTAATTACGGCAGGTATAAAACCTGTATCCCCACCTCGAGGTGTGCCTCTGACCATCTGCCATGGTAGGTCCCACACCCAGCACTGCTCCCCTTTGCTTTGTGTCACTGCAGGTCACAGGCTCTCATCCCTAATTGGCAAAGTTTTACTTTTAACCAATAAAACTCTAAAACTGGCAAACTCGAGGCATCGTTTCTCACAAAAGCATAGAGAAAAAAACTGTAGCAAGGTAACTTGCATTGTATGGAACACGTAATGGCTCCTGCTGCTGATCACATTTATCTTCACTTACAAGGGAAGAGCTAATAACAGAATTATCAGGTTCCTTCTCACTCGTGAATAATAATGCCTTAAAGGCTTCACAAACGGAGGGGTTCAGGGCTCCCTCCCACTGTTGGAGCCTGCAATCCCTTGCTTTTCCATGGTTTTGGTGATCTGAGGTGAAGAGCCAGCTGGCAGCAGCCAGACTGCAATTCCACAGGAGCTTCAACCTCATCCAAATGCTGGAGTTTTCACATTTGATCTTCAAATGCACATTATATTCCTGGAAATTACTGATGTAGGTAAACAAGCATTTCCTCAACAACAGCATTCCTGGAGGATGAGTCTAAATACCCTTTCCTCAACTTTGTGTTTGCACAGAGTTATACAGGGGAAATGAGCCTTCGGAGAATTATTAGAGGGCAAACGAGAAGCAGCCAAGTTTATGAAAAACTAGCACACGAACGGCTGAGAGGATAGAGATCTATATCCTAAGTCAACTCCAGCTCCAGCTTTTTTTTTTTTTTTTGAAGGAGAAGCATTGGCAGGTGTGATTTACTCTGTATTTTCTAGCAGGGTGTTGTTGAGGAGGGGAGCTGCTCCCTCATTCCCCAAGAGTAACTCAGCGAGGACTCTTGTTGCTGCCAGTAAGAAGAGATGAGGAGGAGAGGTGACCACTGGCTGCAGCACACGAGGGGTCCCAGTGTGGCCAGACCCCCCAGTCTCCCTGTGCTGCACTTCCCTGAGCTCTCACCATCCCTTGTCCCTCCTCTCTGCCACCAGTCAGGTGCCAAAGCCATGGCAATAAATGCACAGTCCCATCCCACACTCCTCATCCAAGATTCTGAGGAGACTCTCCAAGACCTGCATTTGGAATTGCAGTCGAGATTTCCCTGGCAGAGCCATTTTCACAAAGTTATGCTCAGATAATCTGCAACGCTGGTGTATAAATATCAAACACCCACCAGCTTTTCACTAAAAGGATGGGAATTCAGGGAAATCAAGATTAAATATATGTAGGATTTAATGCAGCACCACTTCTTGGTCAATGCAGCAACTGGATTTAAACAGATCCAGAAACCCTTCCCTTGAAGAGAATGGAGAAGCAGCAGCACTTCGTTCAGCAGGATACCTGGAGCTGCTCAGGCCCTTTATTCCAAATATTCCCTTCACAGGCTTACACTGTGCAAATGAGGGTGGGTGGGTTTGTTCAGTGGGAGAAAGTAATTCAAACCCAGCAAAATCAATAGGAAAATTCATGAGCGATCTCTCCCGCCAGCCATTTGCTTCTGCTCTTCCCGTGGCTGCTCCTGAGACAGACATGGGAACCACGGCCACACTGCCCCAGCAGCTCGGGCACAGGGCCATGGGCTGGGGGATGGCCCCGGGACAGTGCCCAGCACCACTGCCCACCAGGACTGTGCCAGGACCAGCTGCAGCTGCACACTGGCTTTGTACCCAGAGAGCTCTGACCACAAGGGAACCCAAAGCCCCCAAATTCTGGTGAAAACACTGGTGAATTTTTTTCTTCTCACCCCCAAATGCACGTGCTGTTTGCAGAGGCCCTGGGGGTTTCTGAGGGTGCTGGAGCATCCTCCCGACTTCCCTGCACCCACAGGAGGCACCTCTGCTCACAACCGAATCCCAGCGGGACGTTGCTATGGAAGAATGATCTATCAACAGATATAAATCAAACTGACTGTTTAGCAGTGCTGATTAGCTGGAAATGAGGACTTCTGGAAGCACGGCAGCATCCAACCACGACAGCTCCACATCCACACCGCGGCACGGCAGAACTCATTTAGTCACTGCACCCATCTGCGTGTGCCATTCGGCCCTCCAAAGAGTCAGAAATTGGGAAGGAAAGAATTTTATCTCATAATAAGGATAATCCTGTTTCATATGCAACCAATCTACCATCCTGCCTGTGCAGTTTGGGATCACACCGTTGGACACGGGTGGTGCATCACTGCGGTGCCCACGGCGCGGCACAGCCAGGGAGGGCGTGGGGCATCACCAGCCCTGGGGGCTCACACCTCACCCATCCCCATCCTTCCCAAAAGTCCATCAACAGCTGGACTGGGTGTACAGAGCGGTGGGAAAGGGGCAAGGGCGGCTCCCGAGGGCACAGAGGGGCCCCAGCTCTGCCATGGGGTGTCAGTGCCATGGGCATCCCCTGGGGCTGTGCAGAGATCTCAGTGTTGGTGCCATGGGCATCCCCTGGGGCTGTGCACAGCTCTCAGTGTCAGTGCCATGGGCATCCCCTGGGGCTGTGCAGAGATCTCAGTGTTGGTGCCATGGGCATCCCCTGGGGCTGTGCACAGCTCACAGTGTCAGTGCCATGGGCATCCCCTGGGGCTGTGCAGAGATCTCAGTGTTGGTGTCATGACCATCCCCTGGGGCTGTGCGCAGCTCACAGTGTCGGTGTCGGTGCCATGTCCATCCCCTGGGGCTGTGCACAGCTCACAGTGTCAGTGCCATGTCCATCCCCTGGGGCTGTGCAGAGATCTCAGTGTTGGTGCCATGGGCATCCCCTGGGGCTGTGCACAGCTCACAGTGTCGATGCCATGAGCATCCCCTGGGGCTGTGCACAGCTCACAGTGTCGATGCCATGACCATCCCCTGGGGCTGTGCAGAGCTGGGAGCAGCAGCCGCTGCATTCCTGCCTGCCAGGAGCCGTGGGAGCGCCAGGCGACAGCAGCAAGACGCTGTCCCCAGGGGTGGGGTCACCCTGCCCCCGCTGTCCCCAGGGGTGGGGTCACCCTGCCCCCGTAATGTGCCGCTCAATTGTCACAAAGCTGCTGAGCAATTTGCTGCAGCGCGCTCAGCGCAAGGACCAGGGAACGGGCAGGGCTTTGTCGGGAGCAGCAGCGTTATTATTATTATTATGACTATTTAAAGAGCATCCCAGATGTGTTGGCACTTTACGGACAAAAATAATGGATGGGCCTTGGCCCCTGAAGCTGAAAATAGCACAAGCCCAGCCCCAGACAACAATGAGAGAGGCTGTGGAGAGCCGAGTGAGGCTCTCACGAAAGAGCAAGGGTTGTACCTGTCCTCACCTCTGCTCCTGCACCGACCTGCTCCGACTGCCACCACAAGGAGTGTTTTTCCCTGATTTTCACTAAACATCCAGTAGCAAGGATGGGATAGTGGTTTGAATTATTTTCTGTCTCTCTCCAGACCTGAAGATAATGTGGGTGGAGGAGCCAGATGCATCAGCAGTGACACAGAGCGGGAATGGCTTCCCACTGGCAGGGTTAGATGGAATATTGGGGAGGAATTGTTCCCTGGGAGGGTGGGCAGGCCCTGGCACAGGGTGCCCAGAGCAGCTGTGGCTGCCCCTGGATCCCTGGCAGTGCCCAAGGCCAGGCTGGACATTGGGGCTGGGAGCAGCCTGGGACAGTGGGAGGTGTCCCTGCCCGTGGGATGAGAACAGGATGGGCTTTAAGGTCCCTCCCAACCCAAACCAGTGTGGGGTTCTGTGAAGCTGCGCTGTGGAGAAGTGCCCACAGAGGTGGGGATGGGGGTGAGCAGAGCCAGGAGCTCCAGGATCCCACCCAGGGTGACCACAGACCTCGGTGTTTCCAGGCTGTGTGCTGCCTTGGCCCTGTCTGAGGGCACAGGGTGGCACTCGGGCACTTCCCCACACCAGGACCTGTGGTTGTGGCAGAGAAGTCGAGGTGGCAGAACCCACTCTGCTCAGTACCAGGACTGGGGTCCAAAACTCAATGCAAGCCCCACCCAGAGCACGTGTGAAGTACAGAAAGCTTCCTACAGCTTTTAATGAGTTGTGGATTAGGTGCCAGGCCATTCCGGTGCTGTTTTGTGAAATTACTTAGATTTATGTCCGGCTATTTAATATCAGCCTAGAAGAAAAAAAAAGCCTTGCCTCTGCTCGGCTCGGTGTGACAGTGTCACTGCTGCTGCATCCACCCAAAGATTCTAATTTTTTATCTTGTTCATTTTTTTCCCCTTTGCACTGATTATTTTTTTTCTAATTCGGTGATCTCAGCGAGATGTTTGGGATGCACTTGACAGAGTATAATATATCACCTGTCGAGAGACCCCAGCCTTAAAAAAGTGGGAAAATTACTGGTATAATTGCAGAGTAAACACTGGTCCGGGAGGGGAGCGCCTGGAGCTGGGGTGCTGTTTGGGGTGCTGTTCCCTCCGGCCGGAGCCCAGCGTGGAGCACGGTGGCCTCGCAGCTCCCAGACGCCAGAACTGATTGTTTTAATACCAAAGTGACACCAAAGGGGGTCAAGTAAATAAATATGCATGTCTCACCAGTGCAAAATAATAAAATTCCAATGTGTGCAAGCCTGCTTGTTGAACATATGTTTGCAGCACAGCTAAGCCATCTGGCTCAATGTCAAGCATTTACACCAACTGCAGTCTTACACTACCTGACAGCAGAAAAGCTTTATTCCCCTGGTGTTTGGGCACAAATGGAGAAATATTATTGAAATGATTATCTGCATCAAGACTCAGATTTGGTTTGACATTTAGCTGGCTCTGTTTAATCCAAAGGGTTGTCTGAATGAATAAAGAGAAGGGTTCCTCCAGAAGAAGCTGCGAGCAGCCAGGGAAAGCCAAATGATTAATGAGACTGAGAGGCTGGGTGGACCCTGCCCACATCCACCCAGACCTCGGTGCCAAGAACTGCATCGGAAATCAGGCTGAGGCTTCTGGAGCTTGTCAGGAGGATGCTCACGGCCGAGGGGCTCTATTTTTGGACCTTAAGAAAACAACAGAAATGAGCACGTTGCTCCCAGGCAGGAGGGAAAGGTCTGTGTCCTAATGAAACACAATCTGTGACGGGTGGCAGGTCCCTGCTGTGCCTGGTGGGAGCAGGATGAGCTCGGAGCCTGGCATGGATGGGGATGCCAGGCTGGGAGCTCCCTCCTCCTGCACCCCCGCCCCAGCCCCGGGCTGCTGGCCTGAGCCACCCTCAGCACCTTCACCCCAGAGGAGATCCCTTTCTCCAGAGGAGCCCCCTGTACCACAGCAGTGACAGGAAAAACAATCCACCAAGTTTGGGGCCAGCCGAGCGGGAGCAGGAGCTGTTTGAACGCGCGGGGCTGCTGAAGGCTCAGTGTGACAGAGACAAATTCATCCCAGAAAGCAGATATACTGTATTTCTAAATGAAATGGGATAGAATGCCAGGCACGGGGCTCTGAGCAGCGTCACGGTCCAGAAAATGCCTCTTTGGGAGCACCAAAGCGCAGCCTCCTCCCGTGCCACGGCACAGCAGCCTGCCCGCGGCTCTCCTCTCTCCTTTATATCCCCACCTCTGATTGTTGATTTGGATTTAGAGTTAATTTGGTGATTTGAGTTTAATAAGAATGTTAGACATGATTTCCTTCTCACTCTTACTTTTAATTAACTTTTTAATTGAGATTTAAATGAATTCTAATGAACAGAATTGGTAGCCTAATTGATTTGTTGCACAGCGTGGGGAGGGATCAGTATGCCAGCAGCATTTTGATACATAATTCCGGGACGTCAAACAGTTTACAGGTTAATTTTTTGGCAGAGGTTACTTAATGGCAGCAGAAAACAATAATTTACATTGGATTGATGAGTTCCTGGGAAGTGTATGGCCCATGCTGGTTAAACAAGCTCCTGGTTATGTCTTTGTCACCTTGGCCTCTCCTTGGGAACTCATTTGGGGTTTGTCCAAGGATAGTTTTTGCCCAGAAGCGTCCAGATGCAAACTAGGAGTGACACTATTCCTAAATAAATCCGCAATACGTTTAATTCTGTAAATAACGGAGAAAATACACTCCTTTATCACACTGAGAGCTGTGAGCAGTGAGGAGCCTGCGAGGACAGGGCTGTGACCTCAGGCCACGCAGTCACAGTGCACTCCCATTGTGATGCAGACATCCCAGCGTGTGGCAAGGGAAAAGGGAAGGGAAAAAGCAAGGCAGGGCCAAGCAAAGGCTGGCACATGATTAATTGCCAGCTCCCAGATTTCACAGCTTTGAGAGCGAATCAGCTGCTCGGAAGTGCTGATATATAAACCCATTTTAGTCTCTGGATATTCGCCCTCCCCCAGGAAAGCTCATTAGGAGCTGTGGCTGGCACGGGGGGACACTGGGGACATAGAGGCAGGCATGAGGGGACACAGAGGACACAGAGCCAGGATCGGGTCCCTGCAGACCCCCGGGCTGGGGGCCCCCATCCCAACCCCACCCCCAGGTGCTCTGCCGTGGCCCCAGGGCTCGGTGGTGTCCCCAGCCCGGGTGTAAATCAGCGACTCTGGGCCATGGCAGGAGCAAATGCAGAGCTTCGGAGACATTACTGCAGTCAGAGGGCAAAGCAGGATGGATGGAAAAGGAGAGCGGGGACAGGGCAGGGAAATAGGATGAGAGAGAGAAATATTGCCAGCAACATCCGAAATGCCTTGAAATATTGAGCGCTCCCAAATTTAAAGGATTCGGGTTTAAAAGTTTCATTTTACGATTTGTAAGGCATTTATGTGAAAATAATATGCAAAGACTGGCACTTTTTTTTTCATAATACCAAGCTGTTAGGTGGGAAGAGAGATCCATGGAGAACATTAAAATCCCTTTCTGCTCCTAAACAGAGGTGGGCAGAGCTGCTGCCTGCCGCCTCCCCCAGCATCACCAGAGCCATTATTTGCTTCAGTCTGCTCCACTCAGGGTATTTGGTACATCACAAGCTGGAGATTAAAGGGAAAGCCTTTCTCAAATGCAGATTAATTTTGTTTTTCAACTTCTTAAGCTTCTGTTAACACCTTTTCTGCAATCAGTACAGTATCTTTTAAGTTAATTAGTTCTGGAAAAGAATTACCAGTGTAATTTGTGCTGAGCCCTCCCTCCCTTTCACTCACCAGACAGAGCAGCCTCTGATGGAGATAAAAGGGACACTGGAGGCTCCTCCAGTGACAAGAGGTGTTCGAGAGGAACTCCGATAACATCTTCAAACCATTTATCCCCGTTCAGCTCTGCAAATGGGGAGAGAGAAGGAGTGAGCTGGAGTGAAGTGTGTATTTCCATAACCTTTGAAGTTTTCTCCTGCATTATTTAGATCCCAAACACCCCACATTCCAGGTAGGGAGCACGGTGGGTCCTCCACAACTATTTGCCTTTGGGTCGACTGTTCCTTCTTCTTGTCACCTTGGAAATCATTGGTTTTACTGACCATGCTGCACAAGGTTCTGTGCAGCCTCCTGCGAAGCTGGGCTGAATTTTGGGTTCCACATGGACCATAAACATTTAAAATGAATTATATGCATCGCTGTTTTGCTGCCAAGGGCTGGCTGCCAGCAAAGCCAGAGCTCCCACACTCTGTCTTGCCTCATCTCAAGTGCTGGGGAAGCAGCCTTGGGAGGCTGAAGGGACAGGTCTCACCCCCCCGGGGGTCTTTGTGTGTGCCTTTATTCTCACACACCTCAACTCTGTGTGTGTGCCTGTGTTCTCACACACCACAGCCCTGTGTGTGTGCCTGTGTTCTNCACCTCAGCTCTGTGTGTGTGCCTTTATTCTCACAGACCTCAACTCTGTGTGTGTGCCTGTGTTCTCACACCTCAGCTCTGAGTGTGTGCCTGTGTTCTCACACCTCAGCTCTGAGTGTGTGCCTGTGTTCTCACACCTCAGCTCTGAGTGTGTGCCTGTGTTCTCACACCTCAGCTCTGAGTGTGTGCCTGTGTTCTCACACCTCAGCTCTGAGTGTGTGCCTGTGTTCTCACACCTCAGCTCTGAGTGTGTGCCTGTGTTCTCACACCTCAGCTCTGAGTGTGTGCCTGTGTTCTCACACCTCAGCTCTGAGTGTGTGCCTGTGTTCTCACACCTCAGCTCTGAGTGTGTGCCTGTGTTCTCACACCTCAGCTCTGAGTGTGTGCCTGTGTTCTCACACCTCAGCTCTGAGTGTGTGCCTGTGTTCTCACACCTCAGCTCTGAGTGTGTGCCTGTGTTCTCACACCTCAGCTCTGAGTGTGTGCCTGTGTTCTCACACCTCAGCTCTGAGTGTGTGCCTGTGTTCTCACACCTCAGCTCTGAGTGTGTGCCTGTGTTCTCACACCTCAGCTCTGAGTGTGTGCCTGTGTTCTCACACCTCAGCTCTGAGTGTGTGCCTGTGTTCTCACACCTCAGCTCTGAGTGTGTGCCTGTGTTCTCACACCTCAGCTCTGAGTGTGTGCCTGTGTTCTCACACCTCAGCTCTGTGTGTGCGCGTGTGTTCTCACACACCACAACTCCCCACACTCAACTTCCACAACACCTCCTTGACTCGCTGTCGGGCTCAGTAACAGCAGGGATCGACTGGCAGTGCACAAATTGACCTCCAGAGCAGCCCAAAAGCTGTCGCAGGTGGTTGGTGCCCTGGGACAGGGCTGGGTCTCCTCACGGAGAGCAGCAGTGACAGCCAGAATTCCCTGTGCTCCCACCCGGGGAGAGCCCAGAGCCAAACCCACCTCTCGGTGTGAGCTGCACCACCGAGGTGAGGGTGGGTCAGGGCAGTCCAGAGGAGCAGCAGAGCACCCTGGGGGCTCCCACAGCATCCAGGGGCTTCCCTGGCTCCCAAGAATAATATATGCACTTCAGGAAAGCTAATCCTGTTAGAAACATGCATAGCAGTAACGACAATATTGGCTTACTCTATTAATACTTTGCATTAAAATCAATTAATTAAATCCAAATGGAAAATATTTATATTAAAAAACGTTCATTGAAGCCTGTTTTTTTCTCAGTAAACTCCAAGTACAGCAGTGCCCAATCTGTCCCTCTCTGGAGTTTGCATTTAGAAGTGTGATCACTATCAACTTTCCTGCTTTCAATGGGAGGAGGTTTATTCATGATTTGCAATGGGAAAAGCCTAGGCTATTTGGCAAGACACATTAACCAGCTGATCCTGACTTAGTTAAGCTAAATCAGCCAATAAGCCAGGAGAAACTTCACAACAACTGAGAAAAACAGCCTCGAGTGGGAACTGGCTGCTTTAATGGAAAAGAAAGCTCCGTTAACCCATAATTGAACAAACAATCTAATATTGCCTTACACTATTATCTGACTTCCCAGCCCCCTGTCACTCTGCAGACGCTGCTGACAGTGAAGGATGGGCTGCACTGATCACTCAGCTGAGGATTCCACCCCAGTCCCTGGGCTTTCCTCACCTGCAAGGGTCAGGGCTCTGTCAGCGATGCAGTGCAGGGTCAAAGCCAGAAAACCAATGAGAAAAGGGGGAAATCCCCCAGATTCCTGTTGCCATTGGGACAGTCTTACTTGCTGAAAGCAGGAACCAGCATGGTGCTGCCCAGCCACTGCAACTCCTCATCTCTACATCCAGGTCCTTTCTTTTTTAATGGAGCTACCCAACATGGTTTTGTTGCCCATTCCTCTGTTTTCCTTCAAGCTCTCTTTACGGCTGAATTATTTTGCAGAACTGGTTGGACCTTTTTTGCATATTTGATTGTGTTTAATTGTAAAGTCGGCAGGACTGGCTGGCTGGGTGCTGCTGCAGCTCACAGCTTCACTAATGAGAACATCTCTGGTGTGAGGAGCCCCTGGTGCCAGCAGCACCTACAGTCTGCACAACAAGGGCCCCCGAAATGGAACCACCACGTTTGGAGTGCTCCTGAGACCGTGGTGGTCTACGTCCAGCTCCACCTGTAAAGGGCTGGGCGAGTCCAGGGGTGAAGGTGAGCAGTGGTTTCACCTCGTGGTTCCCAGCTCACCGCCCAGCCCAGCTGGCACTGGGACCCTCCCTGCCCCCTCCCCATCCCTGCCCCCCCAGGCTGACAGAGTGAGTGAGCCAGCACCCCTCTTCTCCCCAAAATAGCAGTGAGGATGTCCTCATCCTCCTCCCTGATGTCCCAGCTGGGCTGCCAGAGCCCTGCCACCTCTGGACCACCCTGTGCAGGACCCCCATGACCTGCAGCGTGACCCCCCCAGCTCAGCGTGGCGTGTGAACATTAGAGAGGAGTTATTTAATTTATTTTTTACATACTGCAGTTAATTACACCGTCTCTGATTGTGCTGATCATTCCTGCTCCTGCTCAGCCCAGCAATCAAGAACCCCTCGCAGGTCTGGTGGCAATGCCAGCACGCAGGACTCGTTTGTGCTTGGGGTGAAACCACCTCAGACTGCTCCTTTGGGGTTCTCCTCCTGGACTCCCTGCCCCAGCTGGGGATGGGTGTTCTCCTGGTGTTCCCTGCCCCCGGAGGTGCCTGGCCAGAGAGGGGCCAGGCTGGCACAGCACAGAGGTGATGCTGCTCCTGCTCCATCACACCCTCCAGGGCTGGAGCCACTGCCACCCAGGGCTGCCACGAGCCTCTTTGGGAAGTTTGGGAGATTGTTTTCACATGCCTTTGCCAAGACACGAGCGCTAGAAACAGAAATGCCAGGAAAAAGTGAGGCTGGGAAATGAGCAGAGTCAGAACAGCCTCTCTCTGGGTGCCTATTTTTTCCTTCAGTGACACAGAAATGAGAACGTGCCTCCCAAAATTACGTACCAGGAGGGTTTCCTCCTGCACTCATCACTGCTTTTTTTCTCTTCTAAATGATGCTCTGAGTAACTGCCTCTATGATATCATCTGCTGAGGTCTTTCCAATCTCTGCTTTGCATGAAAGACAAAGAATTCTCCACAATTAATGTGCTTTGAGGGTTTCCTGTCACAAGGAACGTAATTAACTCTTTGCTGGCCTAACTAATTTCTGCATTTTAAAAAGTAGCCTGATAATGACAAAAGTGGAGCACTCAATCCACAGGATAGCCATTAACGGCGCTCCAGCATTGTGCTGCTCCATTCAGCCCACAATTACTGACAGGGAATGGCACTGGAAGCTGCTCCTTGTACGCAAACAAGAACACTGTTCATTAAAGGCCACTTCCAATAAAGCACAATCTATATTTGTAATGAATATTTGAAAAAGGAAATAAAATCCTGCACTCCAAAACCTGCAATACAGTTATTATTTGTTTAAAAACAGACTTTCTCACTCGGCACGGTGGAGGACACAAGGTGGCTGGTGCAGCAGCTTTGAGCCCAGGGAGGAACAGCTGGGCTCAAGGTATCCAGGGGTGGAAAGCCAGGCTGAGGGAAACCTAAATCCATGCTAAATGGGAGAGAGCTGGGGGTGCTCACCTGGAGAAGGGAGGGATCCAGGGAGAGCTCAGAGCCCCTTGCAGGGCCTAAAGGGGCTCCAGGAGAGCTGGAGAGGGACTGGGGACAAGGGATGGAGGGACAGGACACAGGGAATGGCTTAGATGGGTTATTGGTAAGAAATTCTTGGCTGTGAGGGAGGTGAGGCCCTGGCACAGGGTGCCCAAAGAAGCTGGGGCTGCCCCTGGATCCCTGGAACTGGGACGGGGCTTGGAGCAGCCTGGGACAGTGGGAGGAGTCCCTGCCATGGCAGAGGTGGGATGGGATGAGCTTTAAGGTCCCTGTGCCAACAATCCCGGGATTCTATCCCACGACGAACTCGCTCTGCCGTGCGCACCGAGCTCCCGCACGGCTGCTACCCTGTCCCGGGCCGGCACACGGGCGGTACCGGCGGCTCGGGGCGATGGAGGGTCCCCGCTGCCCCGACACCCCCCGACACCCCCGGACACTCCTAACACCCCCGGACACCCCCGGGCATCCCCGGACATCCTGGACACCCCCGGACATTCCGGACACCCCCGGACAGCNCAGCACCGGGACTGAGCCGGGACAGCACGGGGACTGGGCTGGGACAGCACCGGGACAGCACCGGGACAGCACCGGGACAGCACCGGGACCCCGGCACGGGGACAACACCGGGACAACACCGGGACAACACCGGGACCCCGGCACGAGAACCCCCCCACGGCACCGGGACCACCTCCCCCGGAACACGGAGACACCTCCCGGAATGTGGGGACCCCTGGGAGCACGGGACCCCCCCGGCAGCACCGGGACCCCCGGAATATGGGGACCCTCAGCATCAGGGACACCCCACACGGAGATCCCCCTCGGCAGCACAGACACCCCCTGCCCCCCGGTAGCGGTTTCTTTAAACACTGGGTTTGGGAAAGGTTTCAGGAAAACGGCTGATTCATCCTGACATTTACTGGGGTCAGACTTGGCTCTGTGGGTCCTGAGGTTTTCACGTGCAAGAAAATTCCGAAGAACTCCAGATTTTAAGGAAAACATTGAATTTTATGGGAAGAAGAGATCCCTTAACAGAAAGTCAGAGCATTTTGCACAAGTATTCTCTGGCTGTGTGTAGTGGTGGAGTCACCAGCACTGGAGGGGTTATTATAGTATTTTATGGATATATAACTATAGGAATGGATAAAATCATTAAAATAAAAATATGCAAAAAGATATTAACTACGGCTCCCTGACAGGAAGCTGAGTCGGGGCTGGGCTCTGCTCCCACCTAACAAGCAACAGGAAAGAGGAAACTCAAGTTGTGCCAGGCAAAGTTTAGGTTGAATTTTAGGGAAAATTTCTCCCCTGAAAGAGCTGTCCAGCCGTGGCACAGCTGCCCAGGGCAGGGCGGAGTGCCCATCCTTGGAGGGATTTTAAAGCCGTGTGGATGTGGCACTTGGGGACACGGGGCAGTGGTGGCCTTGTGCTGGGGGAACAGTTGGGCTTGATTGTTTCAGAGCCCGAATGATTCCCCAGCAGGAGTAGCAGAGGAAAGTTCTCATCTGGCATCCCTTTGGGACTGGTCAGGGCCTGGCCTCGCCTTTGCCCGAGGTGGGTTTGGGAGTGAGAGCCAGGATCGCCCCTGGTCCCTGCTGGAAAGTCATTAAAGAGCAGGCAAAGCCCTGGCTGGTGCTCGGTGGGGTGCAGGAGGGCTGTGCCACGCTGCTGGGAGTTCATCAGATGGTGAAGAAAGCCAGGAACAATTCCCGACCTGCGCTTTGTAGACCCGAATGTACAGAATGGCCAAAGGGGGAATTTCTGAGCTCACGGAGAAATTCCAGCCCAGGGAGGGAAACAGTAACATGGCAGGAGGAGGACCTGTGGGATGGAGTAGCTTTCACTGCTACAGGAGTCGTTCCCAAAATAACTTTTGTGTCTCCAGCACTAAAACTATATTTAGGTAAGACTTTACAAACAAAAATCTCAATCGTCATGAAAAAGGGAAATAAAACCGTGTTAAACCTTGTTAAATCCTAACGTGGCTATTTGACCTAATGGCACTGCACATGCTGATAAATCCCGTGGCATCCCTCCCCCTTTCTCCCTAGTGGGATAAACACGGTTTGTCACGGTGAGAGAACACTCTGTAGTGAAGGAATAATCAGAACATATTGTTGGATCCAATTTTCTATCATTTACTTTTTGCTGTCAAACAAAAGTAGAACCAGTACACAATTTGATCGTGGGTGGAAGGACAATTAGCCCTGTGATGGGAACAACTTTCAGAGGAAAAAGTTGAGGAGCTGCAGCCTGCATTAACTCCCATCGTTTGCTGCCCTCACGGATGCCGTGAAAGGATTTTGATTTTCACTATTATGTACTTTGCATGTTACTTGTATTAAATCAGTGGGCTACTTCCCTCCTTGTTTTCCCTGCAGCTGATCTAAAAGGCCTTTTGAAGGGAGCCTGGCCCGGCGCAGACAAAGACTGATTCTTCATCCCCTGACACGTCACGCCACCAAAGGGGGTTCTGTGCACTCTGTCAGTGTCTCAATCCGAGCGCCACGGCAGCCCGCAGCACCTGCCCGCTCCCCGAGCCCTCCAGCACTTCATCCTTCAACTTGTGTACCTTGGACAGACACGGCGATGTGCGCCGATAACAGCCGAGATTTACATGATTCTGTCACCGCCTGCATCTGTCACACGTCAGGGGAGGGAGGGGAGGGG